>MU702853.1:0-29344 GCA_026770625.1 Nicotiana glauca | reverse complement strand
TGAACGCTAATATTACCGTAAATCTCTCCCGAGTAATCACAGTAATTTACTATTGCACTCTCCCGAGTTACACTAGCTTAATTTAATTAACACAGTTTACTTTAGATTACACCCAAGGCTTCGTTATCCCTAATCCCGCCTTTAAACCCGCAATTATAGATTCCTCTAATAATCTAGAAGTGGTGTTGTTCAACAATAACCTAAATATGCACTCTTTTTCAAGTTATGCACACTAAATAGGCACAACTAATTGAGGATCCTGTCAATTAACTACAACAGATACGAAGTTGAACAAATAGAGATTAAACTAGCAATTTGAATTCACATAAACAAGAAGTTCATCACCCAATAGGTTCCATCAAAACCTTAGACAAGGGATTTAGCTACTCATGGCTATGGGAAAATAAGCTAGAATAAAATTCATCATAAAAATCAAAAGAAAAGAAAAAAGATGTTTGGAGAGATCTCTCACAATAGTTTCCCTTGCAAAAGTACTCTAAAAATCAATACATGCTTCATTTGGGCGAAGTCTAATGTTTTAAGTAGGGTTTAGGTCTAAAAAATCCCGTTTTTACACTTTGACCCCTGAAGTTTTCGTTGCCTGCCGCGGTTCTGCCGCGGTCGCTGTAGAACCGCGTTCAATCAATCTCTCTGATTCTTTGAGATTCTGCAGCAGCCTTCCACCGCGGTTCTGCCGCGGTCGCGGTAGAACCGCGGCCAAACAGTCCCTCTGAATCCTAAGGGCTGGTGTGACGTGACTTCAATGGGAATTTGCATATTTGGCCTCTTTTATCCAATTTTGACTCCAAAACTGCTCCTTAGCCTTTCTTAGCCATTTATCACCTACAAATCATGAAAAACACTAATAAGAGCATTTTGTTATCATATTTATCATCAAAACAGCATAAGAAGGTGATTATTTAAGGCGTGATTATAGTCAAATTTACCTATTATTAATAATTCGGGATAAAATACGGTCCGAGATATAATACCCGATACTTATGGACTAGTGCCATACAAGGTACCACATGGCCATGATGGTATGATGTATAAAGTGTGTTAAAATGAGTAGTATTTTAAGTAGTTTGAGATAACTCTTAATTATATAGTTAATTGGTTAATTATTGGTTTACTGAGATATTAGCCATGCAATTAAGGATTTTTGAATAATTCATAGGTGGGGACAAATTTCACCTCATGGCAGCCAAGAAGCTTTGGCTAAAAGTGACTCTTAAGTCATGTACTTGGTGTCACAACTAGAAAATCTTATGGCCAAGACATGCTAAAATTGGGCCCACCCTCTTTAATAAAAATTCCAATATAAGTCATCAAAATACATATGTTCCATTTGCAATTCTAAGAAATTTGCAAGTCTAGGCAACGGATAGAGCTCTCACATTTGAAGATCTCCTTACTTCATAAAGAGAGATGCATATTCATGTTAGCGTGAGAATTTTCATATTCAAAAATTCAACAAAATCTCATAAGCGTAGTATCTTAGTAACGTGAGATTTTGCGATTCTAAGGGAATACGGTATAATTTTTTCGAGTATATCATACGGATTTTCCCCTACTTCGATCTGCCGTTATGTATTGTTACAATCAACGGGTGTTAAAGAGATTTTCAAGAGAATCGGTTCAGGTATGTTAAGGCTATCCCTTCTTTCTTTTTGGTATGATCCATACGATACAAACGAAATGAGAAAATGCACAACTTCCATAAATGACTCTATTCATAGAAATGCTAGAGACGCTTATGTTCTTGATTCCCCACGTGTCCTGTTATTCTATCATCTGTTCATGGGTCACAGAAATGACATAAGTTAATAAATTTTACTTCATGATATTAATCAAAGGCATAATGGTCCTATGACGTTCCGAGAGATTTTATTGACGTACATCTCATGCATTGCATTTATTTATACACGTACATTGACCCATGACCAGACGATGTTATATACGAATATGTGTGTATGTGTGTGTGTGTGTGTGTGTATATATATATATATATATGGAATATGGAAAAAAGGTTGTGGCGTTATATATGCATACCACCTGATCAGCTGGTATACGTTGATGATTTTGCCCACAGTGGCCGAGATGATATGATGGGATGCCCTCAGAGGCTTGACGATGTTATGAACATATGTACCTATGCACGTCATGACATTCATATGCATATGCATGACACTATATGTATTAAATGATTTACAAAGTCATCCAGACTTACATGACGAGTCTTTTACTCCATATTTCGCTCATGTCTATTGTCTATTATTCACTGATTTTCATTTCTTACATACTCGGTACGTTATTTGTACTGAAGTCCCTTTCGCCTGGGGACACTGCATTTCATTCCCACAGGTCCCGATAAATAGATCGAGAGTCCTCTAAATAGGCTATCAGCTCAGCGAAAGATGTTAGTGCACTCCATTTGCTCCAGAGTCGCTTGTTTGGTCAGTATGATTTAGACCTGTATTGTTTGGTATGGTAAGGCCCTGTCCCAACCTTTATGATAAGTATGTACTCTTAGAGGCTTTGTAGACAGATGTCATGTATACGGATACTTGTATGGCCTTATCAGCCTATACGTAAAGTATATAATGGATCATATTGGCCTTACAGGCCCGTATGTCATATGTATAAGTTTCTATATCAGGTTGGGTAGTTCTATGTTGGGTATTACCTCATGTTTACTCTGATTATCTCATGGCGCCCCTTCTGGCCCACTTACCTATGATGATGTAATAAGAAAGATACGTTTCGTCGGTACTCAATTGAGTAAGGTATCAGGCGCCCATCACGGCCCATTTATTTGGGTCATGACACACAAGCCTGAAATGCATTTTTTTTCTTTATGATCGCCTCCTACACCTCCTTGATCACGATTAACACCCCTATAATTAGTTATCAACAATTCAAAAGGGCCTAAAAGTGGTCTGAAACCACCCCAAAATTCACCCGAGGTTCAAGGAACCCTTTCCAATCATTCTAACAAGTTTATATACCACGTGCAAACTTGTCCAAATGCTCGGAACATGAATTACAACATTCAAACCAAGAATTAAAGATCAAACTCAATTTCTTAAATTCTCTAAACTTTCAAACCTTCAGCCTTCGCCGAACGCGTCCGAATCACACTTAGACATTCCGATTCATGACTAAACTTCACGCACAATTTTGAATCAATAAAATAAACCTATGCAAGATCCCAGAACACTGCCCGGAGTCCGATAACACCAAACCACACTCTAAGTCAAATTTAGCAAATTTCAAGACTTCAAGGATGAAAACTTCCGGACCATCTGATACTCATCCCAAATATATGCCCAAGTCCAAAATCACCTTACCAACCTATAGGATCTTTCAAACGCTAATTCTGAAGTCGTTTTACTCAAAAGTCAAATCTTTTGTCAACTCTTCTAACTCAAAGCTTTTGAAATGAGAATTATTCCTCCAAATTAACTGCAAACTTCTCAAAAATTAAAACCAACCACATATGAAAGTAATATTAAATAAACTGAAGCTATTCAAGGTCTCAAACCACGGAACGACATGCTAAAGCTCAAAATGATTGGTCTGGTCGTTACATTCTCGCCCACTTAAACATACGTTCATCTTCGAAAGTGCCATGAACAGTTCTGAAGTCGCCCAAAATTATTGTATAAATCCTCGTTCACCTAACCATGCCACCAAAATCCATATGAGCATATTAGCTAAGTCTAGATTGAGGAAGTTTTCCTGCTACCTTAGCCCACAAAATTTAGAACTAAATTCCAACATCCGAAATTTCCTACAGGATCCAATTTCTTTCATAGATACACTCTTTCAGTCTCCACATGTTGTACCAAAACATATATATACTTGCAAGTCGTAACCATGCGATGCACCACATAATTTATATGCCCGTAGTAATATCATGTAACCGCAACATCAGCCAATTTCTAAATCTGGCACCGGTAGTACACCTCCTAACTTATGAAGGTCATGGTCCTACCCTTGCAACACTGCGATGAAGAAAGATATGTATTGAGTCTCATAACCACCCGTCAACAAATAAATCATGGAACTCTTCTGCTGGACAAGAACCATTATCGTATTCCGAACTGATTAGTGACATCTTCCTTCCAAAATGCATTATTCAAATTTGATTGCACTGATTTCAAGTTCGACAACCTCGTCCCACCTTGTACAAGTTTCTCGGTTGATAAGCCACATAAAAAACCATAAAAATCTCATACAACATCATCAATGCGCCAACAAGCCACTCCTCCAATATGACCAATAAGGAAGAGTGAATCCGAGTATAGAACTATCTAGCCCGTATAATAGATAAAACAACCATACAAATGCTATAAACATATATTGAATATGAGGAACAATACATACAAAATAACTACAAGGAATCATACCTAGCATCTCACTATTCCAGCATGCAACTCAATCCATACATGATACTATTGCGGCACGCAACCCGGTCCAAACATTGTAGCCATGGAAGTGTGCCATGATCACGTCCAATTTATGCCTGATTAAAGAGTATGAAATGGTCATTGCAATTAAAAATCCCAACATGAGTCGAGTTCGAATTCACAGGGAGTTTAGATTGGTGCTATGATAAACACTAAGAAAAGAACTTGCAATAACTAGATATAACTTTCAAACAACAATGGAAAATTATTATCTAAATTGACATCTAAGATATTGAACTAACTAGTTAGAAAATAGAGAGCATGATGTTTTTTAGTTTTTTTCTCAAATAAGGGAAAAACCTAGGGATGTAACCTTCACCTAGGTGTAAACCTAATATATAGAGTAACTCTATGCCTGTTTGGTAGATTGGTGTGTGCTATGACTCTCAATGCTCAAGTACTCACTCAAAAACTCTCGGTCAAAGAGTGGTTATGTCCAAATATGCTTTTTCTAGACAAAATGGGTAGCAATCAAAACACATGATATGAATCCAAGTGGTATTATCCCTACCTATAGTTCAAATCCCGTCACGTCCCAAACTCGAAGAGGCGTGGCCGATACCCAGTGCTATACTCAGCCCGAGCGTACTACTCTATAACTGCGAACTCTAGAGGCATAACCCTCAACTTAGGCCGATGAGGCCATATTCTGAATCATCAAAAAATAATGTCTTTCTCATCTATGGGGTAAACATACCCAAAAGATGATATATATAACTATACAGGCCGATGAAGCCGCCATGAACTGATATACAAATATACAGGACTCGTCTATAAGCCTCTAGAGATAACTGAAATGTACCATGGTTGGGATAGGGCCTCCACCTACCCATCAAACATGTATATATAAAATGGACTCCAAGGTCTAGACCTGGTAACTTTGAGGAAGTGGAGCTTACCAACTAAGCTGATGTTTAACTCTATCTGCTGGGAGAGTCTGTCCAACTATCAATCAGGACCTGGAAGCATTAACCGCAGCGTCCCTGGCAAAAAGGATGTTAGTACGAAATAATATACCGATTGTTTAAGGCAACAGATTAACTTCAAATTTAAACTGAATTGATAATATAATAACTAAAGGTAATTAGGAGTCAAAGATAATTTGAAGATATGCTTACCTGATGGAAGGGACTTGACTCTCTCAATACAGTAAGTAAAATAGCTGTCCGGCCTTATAAGGCTCGGTATGTGTAACTGCTCTACCGTAGTAGGCTCGCTCATAGTTGCTCAGCCATACTAGGCTTTGTATCTTAGCCATTCTAGATTCGCTCATAGGCGCTTGGTCACAGTAGTCTCGGTAGATAACACACCATCTGATCAGAGGTTGCCCATAGGGGCCTGCCCATCGATTATAGCTCAATGGTGATGAAAATATTGCAATACTGTATATATATATATATATATATATATATATATATATATATATATATATATATATATATATATATATATATATATATATAGACTCTTTGCTCTCTTGGTTGACAAAAGACAAAAGTAAACTGAATATAAAGTTCCGATAAGGGAAAATGTTGTAACTTATGAGACTAGGAAAAAGTGCATAAATTCAAGAATATGAACTCTCTTTATTGTCTCGGTATCAAAAATATGTAGTTACTGGATCATGGTAAAAAGAAAGTAAGATTTTTCTATAACATATCTTAACTATGTTGAGTCCTTAATACCTTTCAAACAATTCTTCAAACTACTCAACTCAATCAACCATAACATAAGGAGATTCGTAATCCGTGCTGAGTAATGGCTAAGTTCGCAACTTAAACTAGTAGCTGGTTTACGTAAATTTGGGCAGCGCCTCCCCTGTAACAAATCCCTCCTCCAATACCATATACCAATAACACAATAATAACAACAGGTATGCATCATTTTCCAACCTTTTCTCCATCACCATATATCACAAAATATTCCACATACCCTAATCACTTCATACATAAAACGACAACAAAAGTAATGTCGAATAGCCTAAAAATATAATAGCGAATGACCAGACCACAATTCCATTATTATGTGGTGTTTATGTACACTTTTTATCCTCCAAAACTCCATAAAACATAACTACATGTCGAATACCTCGAACTTACGGCTTCCAACCACCGTCCCATGAGTTCTAACAATTAGAAAATGAATTTATCAACCTTCCTTGATATTTAAAGCTTAAATACAAAAATTAGACATTTTCTTAACTATAAATTACCTTCCAAAACTCAAACTACAAATAAAACGAGAGGAGATATAGCGATTCTTACGTCGTCGGGATCGTTCTAGTGTTATTGCTTCTTAATTTTGTACCTTGGATGTTGATATTATTGGAAAACCTTGTGGAGAGCTTGAGGATAAGTTTAGGAGTCTTATTCTAGTCGTGGTATGTGGAAAAGTGAAGAAAGAGACGACATAAGGCCTGTGTATATCCATTTTTGAAAAGTTAAAGAGGTGCTAGCTTGGCACCATATTACTGACTTTTCTTCTGGCGCTCATATATTTTTATTCAGATGTTGTATGAATTATCAGTTAAGAGAGTTAGAAAATAAATTCCACGACCTTTAATTTGGTATATAATATATCCCAAAAAGACATCATATAGCACACGAAATGTATTGCTCAAAAAGCTTTAGTGACACACCTACTTGTCACCTATGCAATCTGCGAAGTTTTACAAAATTGCAACTGTAATATCTCTCTACTCCTATGTCTTATAGATGAAAAGTTTAACGAGTTAGAAAATACGCTCGCATATCTTCAATTTGGTAAGTATGTCATCCCTTAATTCCAAGCAAAGCTATATTTGACCTAAATTTCAGCATATTTATGAATGTAACTTGTGATTATCTTTGCTAACTTTTGATCCACAACTTACTTGACTTAAAAACATAACACACAACCATAATATGATATAAATAACTCATAACATAACCTTTGTATCATTTTGAGCACCCTAGTCTCACCCCAAAAGTACATGTTATAACATTTCCAACTTGTCGACTTTCGAAAAAGCTTATTTTCTTCAATTGGTTTAGCTTCTAAGCCTTCCAACCCTCTTGGTACTTGTAGTCCACGATCTTAAGTATTTTTAACTTCCAATTTAACATGATTAACTTACTTTATGTAGTTTCAAAGATTATCTCATTTCAGATCTTATATCAATTGACTTACGACGTACTCTCACATAAGAAACTATGGGGTGTAACATCATTTCCCACTTTGGAACATTCATCCTCGAATGTTGACTGATGCGCTTATCAGTTTCATAACTTGTATATCTAACGAATAATTTAGTTCTATCCTTGACATCTAGGAAACTGTTTTATAAATAAATCTAAAGGCCATGGAATCCCCCCTTTAGGCCTCTTTCTCATACCACGACTTCTTGTAAGAATTCTTCCAATCTTGTAACTGTTGCGACCTTCTATCATGCAGCATGTATGGCTTTGTCCTTGTATGTGCGCCTATGCGACTCTTCTGTCCTTTTTCCTCCATCTTTTAGCCATTCTCTAGGCCTCACTTTGAGAACCTATACAGAACTATACAAGTTGTTCCTCCCGATATATAGATGTACTGAAGTTCTTCACTCGGTACTTTGTCGAACTTACGACTATTGCTATATCTTATTCCCTATCCTTTTATGTCTATCCTTATGGCTTTACTATATCTAGGTAGGTTATAATATACCATAACACTTAGTTTGATTTATTATGGCCAAGGTCTGCTACCCAACTCCAGGTTACTCTCTCGTTACTTATCCTATATGTATAAATTTAAGTCTCTTAATGCTTCCCCATTACTATTAATCTTAAGAATGACACCCTAATCAAATCTCAGACTTTGGAGCTTCATCCATCTATTATTGATTCACCTTAATGTTGATCTATAATCTACCACTGATCACTTGAAACCTTTTATGTAATATATTTTCACAAGGGATCACATCTCATCGGGGAACATCTGCAGTTATTTTCTTGATCCACTTAGGGTCAATACTATACTTCAATAACCATATTTCATAGCATCCCAACTTGATTCACCTTATAGGGGTATTTTAATCCTGTACAATTCATGAAATCCCTTTTCTTTGAATCATTACCCAATCAAAGGCCTAAATGTCATCCTTTTATCTATTACAATTACATCTTTATTCTACTATTAGGGTAGCATTCCATCTCTTCCAAATTCTCCTAGTGTTAAACTCCTCTAAGTTCACTCATGCTATACTAAGCTTTTTATAACTTATAGAAACCATCAACTCTCTTGTTGTGATGGGTTTAATCTCGAGGATGTACCTATTATCGTCACCTTCTCACTCACCTTTTCTTATCCTTACTCACGTCTAACTAAAATATTAATGCTCTACCATACTTTAGATTGCGACCTACATATATCTATTTATACTACTCACAACCTTCCCTTAACTTGCTAGAGCCACAGATTTCCATATGTTATTCTAGAACCTCAAGCGAGATATTATATCATCTCTAACTCTTCATTACTCTCTTAACCAGACCTCTCTGTATCTGGAAACTATAGGCTGGAAGATATGCCACTAACAGCAACACTATAATTTGACTCTTCCAGCCTTCTATCTGATATCTGGATTATTAGTAACCTTCTGTACTTGGGCATCTCGTACCTTCTTCACATGTACCTTACTTACCTTTAAATATTGCATCGTATCTTATATCTCTTTCATAACCTCCCTTCCACATCCACACCTTAAAACTCTACTATAATACTTGCACATCATGTGTATACATAATTCGGTGAAGACTTCATACTGACTTCTTATGGAGTTGGTATTGTTCTAACTAGGTTTATCGTAGATCCATTATAGAATATGGTTGTTGTACTATCTCTTTTGTACCTATGATATTTAGAGTGATTCTACAATATACTGAATTATGATTTCTATACTCATCGGGGTCTAATAATCAAACTCCTAATTCACTTAGTTGAAGTAAACTCTTTACTTTCCTTTTCTATCTCAGCCTTTAAGTAGGCTTACTTTATTTTTTGATATGCAGGTCAGGGTATTAGTTATTACTTTAGCCCTCGTGGACGCTATGGAATATCCATGATATAACCTTCTAGCAATTCAAGCTTTTGTTTGTGACGTAGACTTAATTCTTTCTTTTAACTTATACTGGAGTCTCCTATAGTTGTATCATTGTCAACATACAAAATCTTAAGTATGTTCATAACGTAACTAACTCTGGGTCATAGATCAAATAATTCCTTTCGTGCCTTCTCAACTTTTGCTAAATGTAAGAAATTACATTTGTTGGTCTTTCTGCCACTTGTTGCATGAATACTTGACTTATCTTAGTGTCCACATATATTAGAATTTTGTGCAACTCATATGATATCGAATATTACTTTGGATTTTACTTCTTGTTCCTTAGTCATAATAGGTACCACTTTTTTATAGAGTGCATACGGTGTAGTGAGACTGTTGTTACAAGACCATTATTTATTTAAGTCACTATGCTTAGTTCGAAGCCTTATAGATTGCATACGATGTTGTAGTGAGACTGTTGTTACAAGACCATTATTTATTTAGGTCACTATTCTTAGTTCAAAGCCTTCTTCTTGATTTCCTCAGCGGTCTTTCATTGTAGAATTTAGGGAATAATCTCTGACTCTTATAAAGTATTGAGCTTATCCCATTATATACCTAACTAAATTTTTGATGTTCTTACTCACCTATAACCATCCTTAGTTACATATCTCCGTGCCCTTGTTCTCATAGGGTTACTTTTGAACTCAATTTTTTTGTCTCCCCCTGTGGCACTCTCTTTTATTTTCTTAACACTTTTATGACAACTATAACTAACTCAACTCATATCTAAATATTTCTCAAGGATTACAATGTCGTATCTGCGAGACTGAATTCCCTATGCTTTGATTCACTAGGTTTATCTTGCATGATCTGTTGATTTCTCTATATTCTCTTGTCTAGCCATACTAAGCTCTTCCTGAATCAAATATGTCATGCCCTAACCTCGGGAGGCGCAATTGGCACTCGATCGAGTGAACCCAACCGAGCAAGCCTTATCTCATACTTCCTACCCCACTCTTCATGAATAAGATAGCTATGCTTACTTTTTATTTCAGCAGGGAAAAGGTGATACATTCAACTATGTTAATTCATTTTATATTACAGGCTTAAACCGTAGTTAAAGATAGTATTCGAAATTTCCATAAATTACAGTTTATAGATAGCATGACTTTATAATTACAACATAGTTCATGAACCCCTCAACACCCGTACATAACCCACACATATGTCTACGGAGCCTCTAAAGATACAAAAGATAAGTATGGCAATCCTGGCAACAAGGCCCCGACTATACCTCAAAAATGGAAGTTCACAAAAACAAAATATATACAATACAACCCCTTGAAGGAGGAAGGGTTTCACCAAGACTTTGAGAAGAGGGTAATCCGCCGCGCGCGATCGACACTATTCTCAATGGAGGCACCTACATTCATTTAAAAATGTAGCGCCCCTGACAAAAGGGACATTAGTACCATGGAATAGTACAAGTATGTATAACTAAACACATTTTAATAGAAAGAACTATCAAGCAAGAACAAGGAGATCACAAGAGTAAATCAAAGGTTTTAATCGGACACCACATCATCACATAAATAAACCATATAATCTTCCACATAATTTCCATAACTTAGTTTGTGGCATTTCTCTCATATGATGTTTGATGTCCCTTTTGCCGGGGAAACTGCACTTCATGCATGCAGGTCCTGATTGACAGTTGGACAGACTCTTCTAACAGACAAAGTCAAACATCAACTTAGTTGGTAAGCTCCACTTCCTCGAAGTTACCAGGTCTAGACCTTGGAGTCCATTTTATATATAAAGGTTTTATGGGTAGGTCGAGGCCTTGTCCCGACCATGGTACATTTCAGTTATCTCTAAAGGCTTGTAGATGAGTCCTGTATATTTTTATATCAATAGATGTTCATGGTGGCTTTATTAGTCTATACAGTCTAATGCAGCTACTCTGAACTATAATTCTGATGATGCTCAGATGATGGGAGAGGTAGATCAAGTGCATATGCAGGCATGGCACATTCTAAAAGAAGGTGGTCTAGGAACACAGGGTTTTGAGACTACAAGCACACATAAATTTCCAAAGGCGGTAAATGGAGAGATCCCTGACTCATGAACAATAATTCCTTCTCAAAGACTTAGACAAATACAACCCCGCAGTCCCAGAGCAGTTTAAAAAGAAAAAAAGGTAGATGCAGTTTACTGAAAAGCTGGTGGATGTGAAGAGCATTTTCTCCGGGAATTTAATGCCAACATAGTGCATATTCTTAAAGGCTCAAAGATCACCAAAGTGCACTACCTGAGGGTAATGTTTGATCAGCAAACTTTAAATATGTACCTTGGATTTGATTATGTAGAGCCAAAGGAATATTTGGAAATGTTGACTCCGAAGGAGGAGGCTAGACTATGGTTTACTAAGATTCTTGCACCTGTACCTACTCCTCCTTGGATAGGTACCGGGGTGACAATCCTCGCACTTTGAGCTTTAAGGCAAAGGCAAAAGTAAACATACATACATACATATATATGTGTGTATATATATATATATATATATATATATATATATATATATATATATAATGTATTTTTACCCCACATATGAGAGAGACGTTATTTTCAAACGATTCAAAATATGGCCTCATTGGCCTAAGTTGAGAGTTACCCCTCTAGAATTTATAGTTTTAGAGTAGTATGCTCGGGCTGAGTATGGCACCGGGTGGTGGCCATGCCTCTTCAAGTTTGGGGCGTGAAAACTTTAACTAGTTCAATTTCTAACTAATAAAAACTTTAATTAGTTCAATTTCTAGTTAGCCATATTTTCCATATTAGGTTTCTCTTTCTCAAGTAAGAACTAAGTCAAATAGGCATGAATCAGTATCTACAACTATTAGTTCTAGATATAAAGTATAAACAAGACTAAATAACATATACCCAATCAATAATAAGTATGAATACTAAACACCCATAAATTTTATCCACTAGGGTTGGGTCAAAACCCTAGATAAAATCTCGCTACTCATAATCAAAGATATAAAAATAAAAAAGATTAATCTATTGAAGACATAAAACTATAATTGAAAAGTAAAATTAGTGGGTTTTCTCTAATTGTACTCACAAATTGTCCAAAATGGCTAAGTCTAACTGCTACTAGTTGTTACAATACGAAAGTTTTCCTAAAAAAGTGTTTCCCACCTATTTATAGTGCTATAAAATTTGCTGACAAAAATGTCCTTCGGGTGTCGCCATATAATTTAGCTGCAGTTCGCACTTTCGTATGATGCTCTTAAAGTAGGAGGGATTCTGTGATCGTGCAATAATTTCTACGGCTCTACTTAAGCTTAAACGACTGCACAATTTATCTATGGACCGCACTTTGAGGAGGCTTTAGACTTGGTCTTTTGCATCTTCTTTGATATTTTCAATCTTGTCAGTACGAACAACTTTCCACGGACACACAATTTGGTGTGCATTGTTGCTGCTAAGAGCCTTTGAAACTTCAATGGTTAGTTTGAGGTCGCACTATTTTTTCTGTGGGCTGCACCTGCATTTACTGTCGCAGAATAAGTTCTATGGACCGCAAAATTCTTTGCACTTCTCCTTGTTGGATATTTGAGCTGGGACATCTCATTTTTGAGTTATATTTATTTATTGAGATCACATCCTCTAGCATGCAGGCAGATCACATATTTTCACTAGATTCAGAAAGAAAATTACTACTTTAGGACTAAAAACTAAAGCATGGAAGTACTAATAAGTGATCAAAATTCACACTTATACACTCCCCCAAACTTAAGTTCTTGCTTTTTTTCAAGCAAATAGATTAGTTCCCGCATCCCCTAAGTGAGATTTCATTTTATAGAGTCACTTATAAGTTATTTATACTCAGTTGGGATAAAAAATTACCCATAATACTCATGCATTCTCAACAAGGTGTCCAAATTTTCAAAAATGTGCAACTTGCATGTACTCTAATGTAACATTTGTGTTTCAACAATTGGCTTCACTCATCAAGGACTCTTGTTCTTTTATGTAAATCATGATGGACTCCAAACTCTTCCTCTTCTATCTTTCATTTTCTATTGCTCACTTCAAGAATTAACACTAAATTTTTATAGCAATAACAGTTTCATTCTCCTCCCACAAAGGAATGTTTCAAGTAAAGCTTCAAGTACCATATGCTTGCCCCTCATGTAGATCTCCACTAATACAAGCTTACTCGATTTAAAATCAAATAGGATATTTTTCGGATTGTAATGAAGACTTTTGGATTAGGATAGGATACCATATGGGATATAAGTGGTTACACCCTTCCTTAAACATTTCACATCTCATGTCTTTGCTTACACTTGCTAAACCCTTAGTGGCATTTCTTTTTCTTGAGGGCCTGAGAGACTTGCCATCACTCTTTATTATTCATTTCATTATTTTTCTACCTTGATGCTCATACTATAGATAATTGTGTCACTTTAATTTCATCAATCTTCCCTTTTATTTTATTTTTGTATTTTTTTTGTTTTTTCTTTTTGTACTTTCTCTTTCATGAAGGTCATCTCTTTTATCTCCTTTCAGTGCCTTGATACCTCTTTTAGATTCCTCAACTTTTACCCCAAATATAGGCTTTGAGCCACTTAACATATGAGTGTTAAGAAAGGTTCAGGTTCCAAGAGAGGATTATGATAAAAATGGTTAAAGGCTTATAGCAAGGTTATCAACAGAGAAAGATTAAAGGATCAAAGGAGTTGAATAGGGATAACTATCATAGGGTAGCAATAGAAATGTCAAACAGTCCAAGGAAAGCCTACAATCATTTTTCAAACCAAACAAACTTAGAATTTCTCCTTGAGGCACATTCTGGGCAAGTTCTAGACTATCCACTAAATACTTGGTCTAGCAACAAGAATTCATCTCACCTCTCATGCAACTAGACCATAAAAGCATAGAGTCTAAATCCCACACAATGATCATAGTCAAGTAAAGATCATTATGATCCATTCAACCACCTAATGATTATCAAAGTCAACTCAAGAACCTCAAAGTCACTATACTAGAGCTATTTCTTCCAAAACTTTTGTTTCAAACCATAAGCATGTAGTTAAGTATGATGGTGACACATGAAGTATAACCAACTCTTTTTATCAAATGACTTAATTAGGGCTTTTATTCATTACTACTTACTACTATTATTACCTAAATATGAAACTGACTTATTCCCTTAAGGAATTTGTCACATTTTCCATCATCGGAAAGAGTCAACCGGTTAATACAAAAGGCTGCCTTTGGAAAGAACTATGAAAATAAGAAAACCAAATGTTTATTATCAACAATAATAAGAAACATATAAAAACTACCAAAATAAACACAATTAAAGATACTAATAAATGTAACAAATATTAAAGATAACAAAAGTGTAATCATCCAATTATTACATCCAATGTTATCAAATCATCATCAAATATATAGTTCTCCACCCCTCGAATAAAAAAAAGCATTGTCCCAAATTCTTAGGAAAATAAGATCAAAGAGCAGAGAGGTCGAAGAAACTCCCTAAGTGTCCTCAATCATCAGAATGTCACTAACAACATCAGTCCCAATCGGATCAATTAACTGAATGATGTCATCATCGTGGGTGGGAGCGGCCTAAGAGTTGAACATATCATGCATCACCTCAGTAGTGTCGAATGAAAGGCACAACTCCCCAGTCTAAACAATAGGATACCCATGAGAAGAAAACTCTGGGGTCTTGTAGCATGTCAAAATGCAAATCAGCGGCCTCAACTATCCTCGTCACTTTAGCTCCAAGTGCATCAATCGACTTCTTGTTGGCATGTGTCCTCTTCACTTCTTTACCTTCTTGGTTAACTGCTCAATAACTACATCATGTTGTACTGGTGTATCTACGATCACCTTCTAGTTGTCCTAGACCTTGTTAAGTTTCTTATCTATGTCAGAGGAATCTAGTGTTACCTGTGAAGATACTACCCTGCAACTGTATGGATATCTTTGATAGCTTTTAAGTAGCTGCCTGCATTTGGTTGTTGAGGCTTCCAAGTGTCTTACAGACCTGAAAGGTAGACAATGGGCCTGTAGGCATAGGCACCAACCTTGGATCTGGAGTAGCCACTATAGTAGTGGCTGAAGATGGTGGCTCAAGATGGAAGGCTGAGCTGAAGTAGATGAAAATTCGGATGGACCAGGGGCTACAACTACCAGCTCATCAGACTTGCCAATAGTAGTAGCAGGCTGAATGCTCTTCTTTGGGTTCCATGGATCTTGCAACTTGTACCATTCAAATGGCCCAGTCGCTTGACCTTAGTGTCAAATGGCCTGTACTCCACCTTGGCATCAGTAAAATACTCAATAATAGTGTTGGGGTAGGGGTAAGATAAGTTACCCTAATTTTCCACAAGCGATATATTGACTGATATCAGGGCACCAACATTGATTGGGTACCCATCCATGATAGAGGTAACTAATACCCAGCCATGATAGAGGTAACTAATACTGCTGCATGCAAAGGTCTGCCATCCTTTTGCCTTAAAGCTCTAAGTACGAGGATTGTCACCTCGGTACCTATCCAAGGAGGAGTAGGTATAGGTTCAAGAATCTTAGTAAACCGCAGTCTAGCTTCCTCCTTCGGAGTCAACATTTCCAAATATTCTTTTGGCTGTACATAATCAAATCCAAGGTACATATTTAAAGTTTGCTGATCAAACATTACCTTCAGGTAGTGCACTTTGGTAATCTTTGAGCCTTTATGAATATGCACTATGTTGGCATTGAATTCCCGGAGAAAATTCTCTTTCATATCCACGAGCTTTTCAGTAAATTGCATCTACCTTTTTCTCTTTGTAAACTTCTTTTGGACTGCGGGGTTGTATTTGTCTAAGTCTTTGAGAATGAATTGTTGTTCATGAGTCAGGGATCTCTCCTTTCACCGCCTTTGGAAATTTATGTGTGCTTGCAGTCTCAAAACCCTGTGTTCCCAGACCACCTTCTTCTTAGAATGTGCCATGCCTGCATATGCACTTGATCCACCTCTCCCATCATCTGAGCACCATCAGAATCATAGTCTGGAGTAGTTGCATTAGACTCATGATTGTCACTGGCCGAGCCATGAGAGGTACTGTGAGACGTGGAAGGTACATTTGGGAGCTCAGACTACCCCTGTGGACTAGATTGCTTCTCGTCGTACTCATCAAGTAGAGACATATAATTCCTTTTTGGAGCCTCCCTCGATGGTGCATAAGAACTCAACTCTAAGACACTTCTACCTCTTTCTCGGTTTGCAGTAGTTTTCTTTGTAATAACTCTTTTTACACTCGGGTGCAGGGAACCTCTACCTCTGCCCCTTCCTTAATCTCATCGTCCTTTTGAAGACTCTCATCGTCCTCTTGATCGCACCATATTAAAAATAGTGAAGAGTCATATATGTGATGACATCATAAAAGCAGTGAGGTTTTCAAGATTGTAGCATGCAATATTGTAACGACCCGACCGGTCATTTTGAACTTCTACACTTTGGTCGCCAGTTCTCAGGCATGACTTGGCCCGTGTTATATATTATGACTAATGTAGATCGTTGGTTTTGGTTTTCAGGAAAATTTGGAATGAATTTGAAAGAATAGTTTCAGTAAAAAACTTAGAATTTGAAAGGTTTGACCGAGAGTTGACTTATTTGTATATGAACTCGGATCCGAGTTTTTACGATTTGGTTAGGTTCATTAGATGATTTGTGGCTTAGGAGCATGATCGGAAGTGCTTTTGGAGGTTCGATGTAGAATTAGGCTTGAATTGGCAAAGTTAGTATTTTAGTGAATTTCGGTTGATAGGTGAGATTTTGATCCGAGGGTGGAAATGGAATTTCGAGAGTTTTTGTAACTTCGTTAAGTGATTTGGGATGTGTGTGTAAAGTTTCAGATCATTCGGACGTCGTTTGGTTGGATTTATGATCGAATGCGAGTTTTGGGAGTTTTAAAAGAACTTAGGCTTGAATCCGATGTAAATTGATGATTTTGGTGTTGGTTAAGGTGTTTTGATGAGTGGATCAAGTTTGAATGATGTTTTAGGATGAGTTGACACTTTTGGTTGAGGTTCCAGGGGCCTCGGGATGATTTTGGATTGCTATCGGGATGAATTTTGGACTTGTGTTGTTTCAGAGATTTGCTGGTTTTGGTATTTCTGCATCTGCAGAAAAGGGGCCGCAGATGTGGTTCTGCAGATGCGAAAATGGGTTCGTAGGTGCGAGAGATGCTAGGGAGGCTGGTTTTTGTAGGAGCGGATAGAGGCCTGCAGAAGCGGATTTAGACCGCAGAAGCGGTCCTGGGCAACTAGTGAAGCTCCACAGAAGTGAAAGTCGCAGAAGCGAAAAGCGGACCGCAGATGTGAAAAATTTCTGGGAAGAAAAGGTTTTAAAGGTTCATTATTGTTCCGCGAGCTAAGGTATTTTTCCACCATTTTTGAGCAACCTTGAGAGCTTTTGGACGGAAATTGAAGAGGGTCTCGATTGGGATTGATTGGAGGTGAGTTCTATGATGTTAAACCACAATTTTTATGTGAAATTAGCCTTGGAATTTATTGAAATTAAGCCTGAAATTTAAGAACTAGGGCTTGAGTTTTTGGTATATCAAATTGGGATTTGATGGGTCATTTGAGCTCGGATTTGAGAGTTCTTGGTATGTATGAACTCGTGAGAATATAAGGAATCTATTAATATGAAGATTTTTGAAATTAGAGAAGTGGGCTTAGGTCTCGGGTTTTTCTAATTTCAAGATTTTTAATATTTTTTGATTGTTTTCGATTGGGTATTGTTCCATCGGCATATTGTGACACATTCGTTGTCGTTTTGATTAGATTCGACATGTGTGGAGTTCAATTTGAGGGGCAAAGGCATCGCGAGCTAGGGATTTACCGTTTCGAGGTGAGTAATGATTGTAAATGATATCCTGAGAGTTTGAAACCCCGGATTGCACTATATTGAGGTGATGTGCACGCCGGATAGCGAGAGTGGGGTAGAGAACTATTGGGGATTGTGACTTGGTCCGTGTCGATTGATGATTTTATCGCGTATTTGACTGGAACTTATTTGTTATATCATGATTGGGGCTGATTGCCATATTTTGGGCTTAATGCCGACTACTTGAGTCCTTCGTGCATTTTTATCACTCTTTCCTCACTATTTGATATACTACTTGAACTCAGTCCTTTTGATTATACTGTTTTACAAATCAGCCACTTTAATTGAATTTTTGAGACTTAATTGATATTCCACTGTTATTTGGGTTGAGCACTACCTTTTTATTGATGCCCGAGGGGCTTATGGTATTTTCTGGACTGAGTGAGGCTTTCAGGCCTTGTGAGTGATGTGAGGAGACTTTTAGTGCTCGAGTGTGATGTGAGGAGGCTTTTAGTCCTCGAGTGTGATGTGAGGAGGCTTTCAGGCCTCGAGTCTGATGTGAGAAGGCTTTCAGGCATTATGTTGATATAGCGCTTAGGCCGTAAGGGGTCCCTCCGGAGTTTGCACACCCACAGTAAGCACAGGTACGTATGTAATATGAGAGTGACCCCGAGGGGCCGATATTATGTTGAGTGAGTGATACTGAGCCCGAGAGGCTGACACTGTTCTGAGCGATTGGTATTGAGACCGAGGGGCTGATACTGTTTTGAGATATTGCCCAAGGGGCAAACTTTTATATGCTCATCTTGCATATTTTCTTGCCTTTTTACCTGTTATACTGTGGTATTTTTGCCCGAGGGGCAGATTTTCCGTGCTTATCGGCACTAACTATTTTGAAATCATTTCGTAACTGTTGAAAAGATCATTTTCAAAAGAGATTTAAACCGAGCCAAGATATTTTTAAAGATTTCACAGTTTCACTGTTTTCTCAGAGGATTATACCCTGCTTCTATACACCATGATGGTTTGCTTTACGTGATTTCTTACTACTAAGTTGTTATTTACCTTTATTACTCACTGAGTTAGAGTACTCACTTTACTCCCTGCGCTTCGTGTGCAAATGCAGGTATCTATTCATCCGGTAGCGGGTTTTGGCCGATCAGAGGCAGAGTTACATGAGTTAAGGAGGTGACTGCCAGATTCGCAGCACCATGTTTCTCTCTTTTGTTCATTATTCTGGTTTTGTATATTTTAGGCCTTGTAGTGGATTTACATTCTGATAGATGCTCGTGACTTGTGACACCCCGATTAGGGCTGTGTTGGGTTGTATTTTCGCTAATTAATATTATTGAGTCATATTTAAGCTGTTTATTTATGTTTAACTATTTTTGAAAAGACAAGTTGGGTTAGTTGGCTGGCCTCGTCCTCACGAGAGGTGCCATCACGACCAGTGCAGGTTTTGGGTCGTGACAAGTTGGTATCAGAGCCTAGGTTACTAGGTCTCACGAGTCTTGAGCACGTTTAGTAGAGTCTCGCGGATCGGTACAGAGATATTTGTATTTGTCCTCGAGAGGCTGCAGAACCTTTAGTAAAACTTTGCATTCTTGGAATTTTTATCGTGCGTCCTTGATTCAGCTTAAAAAGAAACTCTTGAAATTCCTTCCACGCGTTCGTATGCGCGCATGAGCGCTCAGTATTCGATGTGCCTTGATGGCTTGTGATTTCCTGATCAAGGGGCGAGATATGTACTCTGTGAGCTTGATGTTGGGCTAGTCTGGAGGACTTGAGGCCGAGTCTTTGCCTATGGCTTGAGCACCGAAGTGCTGATTGTGTGAGCAAGTGCTTTGAACTTATATGTTCAGTATTGTCCCTATTAGTGGGAGTGACGGCTGGTTAGCTACGTGATGAGTATGTTAGTACTGCGAGATGTATCTATGTAAATTGGAAGAGAGGAGGAAGGTCTGCGGGATAATAGATGAATTATTAAGTATGTGATTTCCATTGTGATTGGATGTGTAGCTCCGAGTTATGGGCACGTGAAGAGTCTTTTCATGTCTCCTAGTTGGGAGTGAAGTAAATTTTATGTTACGGTACGAGTTCAGACTCAAGAAGACTAAGTGGCTGTGTAATGTGTATGACGGTGGAAGGTATACAAAAATGTTATATTGAGGCGAAGCAGGTGGGTTATCTCCCGCGGAATGTGTTGAAGTGGTGTGATCCTTATGTGTATGTTAGAAGATCTCATGTGTAATTGAAGGGTACGTGTTGAAATTTGAAATTTTGGGTCGTTTAAGAGAGTGGGCTTAACTGTTGTGGGGATGAATGCGAGGCTTGCAGAAGATTTACAGTACTGGACGATCTGTGTTTTCACAAACTTATAAATGATTTGAGTTTAATCTGACTATGGTATTGTGGCATCAATAGAGTAAAAGTGTTATGAGTTATTGAGTGCATCTTGATCCACGGCTTCGAGCCAAGTGGGGGAGTCTGTTATGAGCAGTTGATTGCACGGTTAGGTGCTATGTTGGTTCCAGTTTGGGGTATGCGAGTGAATTAGCTATGGCTAGAGTAAAGGAAAATTTTGACAAAGTTTACATTATGCTTCATGGGGAGAGAGAATCACAGGATGTCTTAAGTTGTTATTGGTAAAGAATGCTCGGCGCATAGAGCAGGAAGTTGCGTGGTTATATTAGGATGAGGATTTCATTTTGCGGTATCGGAGTGCCAATGAGGCACGGGTCTGTTCGTTAGGTCAGGTAATTTGTAGTTTGAATAAGAGTGAATGACTTTTGAGAATGGTTCTAATGTGTTCAATATTCTGCAGGAAATGATCGGGTATTTTAAAGTTGCATGTGTGGTTAGAAATTGTGTTTTCATTGAAAGAGATTTAGATATGTGGTATCTCTATGTTAATTATGGGGTTCTATGTATCAGTATCAGGAAAGTAAAGGTAACAGATTCAGATTCGCAGAAAGTTCTTCAGATTAAAGTGTTCGGGAGCGTGATATTTGTGGTAATATTTGAGAGAGTATTCAACAGCTTATGGGTCGTAGACAGTGTGGTTTTGTGCTTGGGTCTCGTGTAGTGAGCCTGGGATTGAGCGATTGTGGTACTACAAAAAGAGGGAGCATCAAGTTGAAAATGAATTAGAAGGAAATTTAGATAGATGGAATAATTTGATAGTAAACCGAATTGGTATGGTAAGGATATGATCAATTCTTTGTATGTGTTCGAGATAATGGGTTCTTACAGGTATTTTGCAGCAATGCTCATAGGCTTTGATGGCTTGCTTAGCTTGGTCTAGTTAGAAGGGTTCAGTCCTTGCAGTTTAATTTGCACAAACGGAGTTGGGAGAGTTCTTGTTGATTTCTACCGTGGTTGGAGAGGTGCATCTCCAACGAATATGAGAGGCATAGGATGTAAATTGATTATTTGTTATAAATGGAATCAATGGAAGTTTTTGACTAGTTGGGTGTGTAGATGTCTGTAGCTCGGAAGGGGGATAAAAGTTTTCTTGTTATCCTTGGATGGTATGGCATGTGCAGTATGTTGTGGAGGATCGAGATTGCGTGTATGAGGTATCAATTCATTTCTGAAAGGAAGTTCGTAAAACTCTTTAGCAGCGGGTAGCCTCGGATAATTAAGGAAATAGTATTGTTATTTGGAAGTGATTTGACGAGTGTATAGGTCTTTAAAAAAAAGGACAATATGATTAAGTTGATGGAACTTCAGTAGTATTGCGTCACTTTCAGGCTGGATCGACTGCTGATATTCGAGTGGCTTGTATGGCACATGGGAATTTTAGAATATATTTCATGGAATGACTGGGTACCTAAGGTGTGATACCTATTCGGACGACGAAATTTGGATCAGGTATGGTGATTTGTGTGCTACATGGAATTGGAGACCGAAAATTCTCATATCCGGGCTATGTTGTGATTTTAGATCGTATGTATCAGCACTGTTTAGTAACTGCCGAGATTTGGAGGCCCGAGTGGATCTTTCTTTGCTTGGTATGTTAGATTTTGGATATGATATTGGGGTGTAAATTGGATGTTTCCATGTTGTGTTATTCTGGACCATTGCAATAAGATGGCGTGGTTGGCTATGTCCGGAAATGCCATGGAATGAGTGGCGATGTTTGACGAATTGTATCCTATTGGGGATTTTCATATTTCGAAGACTACCGGACGGCTGGGAAGGATTGCCTTTCTTATTTGGGGTTTTGTGACGAGTGTCAGTGCTGAGTCTCCTCATATTGATTCAGTCCCGGTGGTGAGGGACTTCTCGGAGGTATTTTTTGTGGCTGGGCAGGTCGCCAGGCAAGGTTGTGAATTTCGGTGTTGATTTGGTGCCTTGTATCGTATTTATAGCTTCGGCAGAGTTATAGAGGTGGAAGGAGCAGCTTTAGGTTTCCTTGATAAGGAGTTCGTTGGCAGTCCAATGTGGGGGTGTTTTATCGTGAGTCGGCTTGGTTGACTCTGAATGGCATTGTTGAGGGGGGTATTAATTCGACCGTTGTTGAGCTTAACAGTGATTGGGGGGAGATCTATGAGTTACCTTTCTGTGTTGAGAGATGATATGATTTGTTGGTTATAGGCACATATGGTGCGGTTCAATTGGGGTCTCCTAGTGAAATTCAAGCGGGAAGAGTAATCGAGCGTTGCTAAGTGAACGGTGTATCGGTGATGTCCTATCGGGTTGCATGACATGTGTTATTTTTTTCGCCGCGGATGTAATAATTTGCTTTAGTTCCAGACATCAAATTGTACGCTGCTGTCGATGTCACACCTCCTTTTTACCGAAGTCTATTTACTACACCCTGAAAGGGATATAATAAAAGGAGTTTTTTCCAATTTAAGGACAGTCAGAACGGGATTTATTTATTTAGTTTCAGAGTCGCCACTTGGGAGATTAATGATGTCCCAAGTCACCGGTTAAATCCCGAACCGAGGAAATTATGACTCTGTTACAGTCTGCGAACTAGAAATCCGGATAAGAAATTCTGTTAATCCGGGAGAAGGTGTTAGCACTCCCGAATTCCGTGGTTCTAGCACGGTCGCTCAACTGTTGTATTTGTTTTTTATCTGATTTCTATATATGTTCCCTTTTCATGTGCATTTTAATATTTTGCTTTATTATTTAAAGAATTACAACGTCGTAAAAATGTATTTTTGACCACACCATACCAGTACGCCCGTGGCTTTTAACACATTTCGACTTCGTTGAGACTTGGATTTGGGTCACATAAATGTGCACCCATATTAAGAAGATAATATTATTTACACACGCGCTTAAAGCAATCTACGTGTTCATTAGCTTTGGGAAAGACCGTGAAATTTGCTAAACGGTCCATTCCAATTCTAAGTCTTTTTATGTAACAATTTATTCGAGGGCCCCACAATTGTATATTTAATGTGGCGAGGCTTATCTCATTTTATTAAGGCCAAGCTAAAGTAAGCTATGTTTTTTTTTATTTTTTTCGATTTGAACCTAATAACAAAGAAAACACCCTAATTATTTATTATTACCTCATTGTTATGTTACTAGAATAATTTTCTGAATTATATCGTTTTGGTCTTTTTGATTATTTACTTAATGTTAGCCATTTTAGGACTGAAATGTCACTCCAGTCGTGAGTGCACATGTAGTCATATATAGTACTAGAGCTGATTAATTATTTGTTCTCTCAAACTGGTTTTGATTTGATTTGTAGCCTAACTGTAAAGCATTCAAACCTTTAACAACATTGATTCAAAATTCAAACTATATCTATTTTTAACAATTATCAAACCAGTGGTGAAAGTTATCATTCTTCAACTGGATTTCGAACATGTTATTACTGATTCAAAAATTCAAATTAAAAGGTTATTAACTGATGATAACAACAAACTAACAAGATCACATCACTACAAACTTCAAACGTATTACAAAAATTCCAAACAAACTGTCCTGTTATAATACTAAAACAATCCAATTATTACAAAGTGCAATCACAGCCAATTTCAAGCAAAATTACAATATTACTCAACTAACAACTATATGAATAACTTACACAAAATTTATCAGTCCAGTTTTCAAGGAATTTACTTAAATTGAATGTAACTCTAATGAGATGAATCTCTAACACTACAACTAAAAATCGAAAATACAGTTTGGTAGTAATCCGTCAAATAAGACTAAAACAGTAGCGATAGGAATTTAAACAATAGCTACAGATTGAAAATCGAGCTTCATTTTATTCCAATAGCCAAAGGTATACAAAGTGTACCTGAGAAATCCAGAAGAAAGAGGAGAAAGTCAGCAAATTTCATTGGAGATTATCAGAAACAGAACAACAGCAACAGCATCTCAACCATTCCAATAGTGACAGAATGTTTAAATCACCAAATCTCTTCAAATATCAATCGAAATTACAGCAGCAAAACCACAGCATTCAGGTGCTCACAAAATGATCAAATTTGAATTCAAACTTGTTCAAATTTGTAGCTAGTAATCGTATGACTTTTATGACTCAAACTGAATCAAAATTGAAGGAATTGATAGCTGAAAAACTACAATTTTATTGAAAATTCTCTATAGAACATTGATTTTGATTTTCTACTGGTTTTGTAATATTTTTGGATTTTTTGAAGGAAATTTGAAGTCTAGAAGAAGAAATTGAATATGAAACTGTGTAATTTCAGATTTAAAACATAGCGGATATTTTTGGGAATTTTCTAGGGTTCTAAAACTTATGAATTAAGGCAAATACATGCCTATTTATAGATTTAAATGGGAGGGAATTTCAGATTTCAGTTATTTGCTTATTAGTCCTCTAATTTCTAACTTGTTGCACAAGTAAGTACAATTGTTTATTTAAAATGTACACTACAGCCCTTTCTAGAATGATCTATCCCTTTACATTCTCTAATATACCTCTACTTCCTTTTAATATTTACTATTTTTAATATTCCTGCCATTTTTCTATGCCCAAAGTACCCCTGAAGTTCCCTATTGTTACTATCAGCTTATTTAACATTCCAACAATGCCCTCCCTTCCTTAAATGTATTACACTCGACCCCTTTTTATCCCCAAGAGACCCTGAATCCTAGTTGAATTCATAATGATCATTCTGCCCTTTTTTAAATTTTCAGTTTTAAGCGTTAACTAACACTAACCGTCAGAATTTACTCCTAATCCTAACATTAACTAACTGCTAAACAGCTATAACCAATCAATCAATCTAATTAATACTGGAAATCATTAAGACTAATAAAATACTGGAATCAAAAGATAAGGTACTTAGAGATAAAATCCATCTAGTATCAAACTAAAATTAGAACTCAGAATAAACTAAAATCTAAACAAAACACTGAACAATCATGAAACTTTAAAACCAGTTTGAGGAATTTATCAAAAGAGAATTAAGTAATTACCCTAGAAATTAAACTATGAAAGTAGAACCGTATAAACTATTTGAAGCGTTTAATATTGAACTAATAAATGTGATAAAATCAGTAAACCTTACAACCATAACCAGCAAAAATAAAAATAAAAATAAAAATCACATGGAAACATATAAACATACTAAAATCAGAAAGAAGAAAAAGAACATGCATATAGAAATATATATAAAAGAACTGAAATAAAGAGAAAAAGAACTGAAATAAAGAGAAAAATAACTTAACTTCTCTCTTTTCTTCGTTATTAATCTACTCTTCTTTTCTTCTTTCTCTTTAAAATAATTTTGGTTGTATTTTGACATTGAGAAAATCAGTGTATATCCGGATAATTTCTTCAAACGATTTTAGATGCGGTTGGTGACGACTCGAGGGAAAAGAATATTTTTTAAGACATGAATAAGATGAAAAGGGTTCTTGGGATATTCATGGGGTAGGGTTTTGACACTGGCACCGCCATAGGCGGTAGTGGCGGCGCCTAGGGTTTGAGGGTTTTGGGGAGTTGTGGTGGGATTTTGGGGAGAACCAGTGGGTGATTGGGATAGAGGGGGACAAGGGGAGTCGTTTGAGGTTGGTTTGGTCGGAGATGGAGATCTGCAGCCGCCGTGGGCGAATTCCGGCGGGCGGCAGGGTGGTGGTATAAGGCAGTGAGATGGGGGTGATATAACAGGGTGATAGGAGAGAAGAAAAGGATTAATTTTTAAGGTTGAATATTTTGCCTATATTAAAAATACCTCAAGCCCTTACAACCGTTAGATCTAGGGAAATCAACGACCGGGATTGAACGACGCCCAAACGGCGTCGTTTCATGTCACATGGCTGGACTAGGTCGGGTAATCGACTTGGGCTTGGGTCTGGGGCTGGGTGTAAGGGGTATTTGGGCCTGGGGTAGTTTTTGCCCAATTATTTTTCTTTGTCTATTTTTAATTCTTATATTTTTAACTTCCTTTTCATTCTTGTATTTTTATATATTTTCATTCTTGTATTTTTTATATATTTTTCTGATTTTATATTTTGTTGTATTTTAGTTTTCGTTTGTATTTTCTGTATTTTTTCTATTTTGTATTTAGTTTTAATTTTATTAAAATTGTTAAACTAATTAACTTTTATTCATGGCAATTTTCAATTAAAGCAATCAAAACGTTATTTTGATTTTTTCTTTAAATTATTAAAATGAATTAATACCTACTACAGGTGAAATTAATTTTCTAAATGTAAATGCATATTTTTTGTATTTTTTATTTAACATACGCAAATAACATGCAAACAATCAACACAAAATTCATACAAATTGTAAAAACAAGGAAAAATTATTTATTTGAATTTTATGGGAATAACTCATATATAGGGTAAAAATCACGTGCTCACAGCTGCCCCTCTTTGCTCGAAAAATACGAAGAGTTTTCGTGCAAAGATAAAAGTGATTTTTACCCGTTCGAGTATTTCGTTGTGAAGCATGTTTTGAAAAGTTTTGACCGTACCCTGCTTCAGAGGTTGCCTACATATCCTGGGCTAAACAGGAATCAAGTCAGTGTAGTTCGGGAATGTCTGGTAGCTAGGACTAGCAGGGACTGTGATCTCACTGCTGTTGCTGTTGTTACTGTTGTTACTGCTGACTGACCCCTTATTACACCATGGTAAAAAAGAAACTAGCCTAAGCTATGACCTAGGAGTTACAAAAAATCCTATTCTATGTCTTCGAACTTGTTCTTGTATTGCCTTGAACTTGTATCTTGTATTCTTCCAACGGTATTCTTGTTGTTGCCTTGATGATGTTTGATTACTTCAGTATGTGTCCATTTTCCAGGTGGGCTCCTGCTTGTTGAATTTAAAAAATATTCCCTTTGTTCTTCAGGTGGGGTCCTGCTTGCGATTCCTTTTAAAATGTATTCCCTTGTTATCCAGGTGGGCTCCTGCTTACGACAAAACAGACAACCAAAGAAAATTTTTCTGCCCCAGTATGGTGATTGGGCATATCATGTTATCAGATATTAAAATTAAAACTATGATTAGATTGTTCTTCCCTTATTTTCCAGGTGGGTGCCTAGTTCTAATTTGTAAAAGTATTCTCTTGTTTTTCAGGTGGGTGCCTAGTTTCTAATCTCAAAAGATATTCCCTTATTTTTCAGGTGGGTGCCTGGTTACTAAACTTAAAATATATTCCCTTGTTTTTCAGGTGGGTGCCTGGTTACTAACTTTAAAAGATATTCCCTTATTTTTCAGGTGGGTGCCTGGTTACTAACTTTAAAAGATATTCCCTTGTTCTACAGATGGGCGCCTGCTTTCTAAACCTAAAAGATATTCCCTTGTTCTACAGGTGGGCGCCTGCTTACTAAACTGAAAATGTATTCCCTTGTTCTACAGGTGGGCGCCTGCTTACTAAACTAAAAAGATATTCCCTTATTCTACAGGTGGGCGCCTGCTTACTAAACTGAAAAGATATTCCCTTGTTCTACAGGTGGGCGCCTGCTTACTAAACTGAAAAGATATTCCCTTGTTCTACAGGTGGGCGCCTGCTTTCTAAACTTAAAAGATATTCTCTTGTTCTACAGGTGGGCGCCTGCTTTCTAAACTTAAAAAATGTATTCCCTTATTCTACAGGTGGGCGTCTACTTACTAAACTTAAAATGTATTCCCTTGTTCTACAGGTGGGCGCCTGCTTTCAAACTTGAAAATGAATTCCCTTGTTATCCAGGTGGGCGCCTGATTACTAAACTTAAAAATGTATTCCCTTATTCTACAGGTGGGTGCCTGCTTTCACACTTAAAAATGTATTCCCTTATTCTACAGGTGGACGCCTGCTTTCTAAACTTAAACAATGTATTCCCTTGTTTTCCAGGTGGGCGCCTGTTTTCTTAACTTAAACAATGTATTCCCTTATTCTACAGGTGGACGCCTGCTTTCTAAACTTAAAATGTATTCCCTTGTTCTACAGGTGGGCGCCTGCTTTCTAAACTTAAACAATGTATTCCCTTGTTTTCCAGGTGGGCGCCTGTTTTCTAAACTTAAACAATGTATTCCCTTATTCTATAGGTGGACGCCTGCTTTCTAAACTTAAAATGTATTCCCTTGTTCTACAGGTGGGAGCCTGCTTTCTAAACTTAAACGATGTATTCCCTTGTTTTTCAGGTGGGCGCCTGCTTTTTAAACTTAAACAATGTATTCCCTTATTCTACAGGTGGGCGCCTGCTTTCTAAACTTAAAATGTATTCCCTTGTTCTACAGGTGGGCGCTTGCTTACAAACCTTAAAAATGTATTCCCTTATTTTTCAGGTGGGCGCCTGCTTACTAAACTCAAAAACCATACAAACCGAAGAAAGAATTTTCTGCCCCAGTTTGACAACCGGGCTCTGAATTGTTTTACCAACTATTTAAACTAAACGTTATCTCTTCTACAAGTGTTACTTCATTGTACTTATTATCAAATGTCCTACTATTCTCTACTATCCAAGAGGGTCT
>MU702849.1:188559-226795 GCA_026770625.1 Nicotiana glauca | reverse complement strand
GTAGAGGGAACCCTAAGCTTGAGAAATGACTCAATTTCTCTTATTTCCGGTCCTTAAGGTACTTAAAAACGCTCCAGGCGCGCGAACTTTCGCATAGTTCGCGCGTTGTTCGCGCGTCGGAGGCAGAATACACAGCAAAACGCGCGAACTTTCGCAAAGTTCGTGCACTGTTCGCGCGAGTGACACCTGACCAGTAAAATGGTCATAACTTCCTGTATACACCTCTAAATGACAAACGGTTTGTTGCGTTAGAAACTAGACTCAAAGGGATTTAATTTGATAGGTTGCGCATCACCCAACTCCTTATATAACGGGATATATGGTTGTCCAAAGTGAGGTCTTGTGCACACTCATTTACAACTTTCGTCTATTATGAAATTTTCCAACTTTAAAAGCTCCCGTTAACCATCCGAAATCACCCCGAGGCCCCCGGGACCTCAATCAAAAATACCAACACCTCCTAAAATATCATAAAAACTTGTTCCAATCATCAAAATGTATCAAACATTGCCAAGACCATCAAATTACATCGAATTCAAGCCTAAGTTCTTCTAAAACTTCCAAAACACGCATTTGATCAAAAACCCAACCAAACCATGTCCGAATGACCTGAAATTTTGTACACATATTCCAAATCACCTAAAGAAGCTACAGCAACTCTCAGAATTCCATTCTGACCCTCGGATCAAAATCTCACCTATCAACCGGAATTTGCCGAAATTCAACATTCGACAATTCAAGCCTAATTCTACATTGGACCTCCAAATTGAATTCCGATTTCACTCCTAAGCCACAAATCATCCCCCGAAGCTACCCGAACCATCGGAACTCACATACGAGCCCTCTAACTACATAGTAAACTTCCGGTTGACCTTTTCCAAAACAAGCTTCCTTCAAAAAGGCTAAGTGCCATATTTCCAACTAAAACCAATCCAATTCTACCCGATCACCTCAAATACTGATATTGAAACATAGAGAAGCATATTGTGGGGGAAACGGGGAGGTAACTCATAAGACGACAGGTCGGGTCGTCATAAATTATTAGTAAGATTTTAATAATTTAAAAAGAAATAAAGTTTAATATGGTGATACCTGACCGTGGGTTTTCCTTAGAAGTAGTATCTGTTCAAATGAACAGCATTCCAATGTGAAAGAAGTACCTTCCCGTCGATTGTTTCCAATTCATACGCTCATTTTTCTACAACATCACGAACCCTGTAGGGTCCTTCCTATGTTGGGCTTAGTTTACCTGTATTGGTTGCCTTTGTCGACTGAAAAACTTTTTTAAGCACGAAGTCCCCAATATTGAAGTATCTCAGGAGAGCTTTCCTGTTGTAATATCGTTCGATCACGTGCTTTTGTGTTACCATTCTTATTAATGCAGCTTCTCTCCTGCATTCCAATAAGTCCAAATTGATCTGCATCTCTTCATCATTAGACTCTTGTGCTGCTTGTGAGAATCTTGTACTTGGTTATCCTATTTCAACCGGGATTAGTGCTTCAGCTCCATAGACCAAAGAGAAGGGTGTTTCACCTATGCTCATTTTTTTTGTTGTGCAATATGACCATAAAACTCCGGGTAACACTTCAGGCCAATTACCCTTTGACTCCTCTAATCATTTCTTTAAATTATTGATTATAACTTTGTTCTATGATTCTGCTTGTCCATTAACCACTGGATGATAAGGTGTAGACGTAATCCTTTTTATTTGCCAACTCTCAAAAGACTCTGTGACTTGAGCTCCGATAAATTGAGAGCATTGTCACATGCGATTTCCTTTGGTACACCGAATCGGTAGATGATATTACGCCAAATGAAGTCCTTGACCTCCTTTTCTCGCACCTGTTTAAATGCTCCTACCTTCACCCATTTAGTGAAATAATCAGTAAGTACGAGCAGAAAGTTTACCTGTCCTTTTGCTTGAGGCAACGGTCCTACTATGTCCATTCCCCATTTCATAAATGGCCACGGAGCAATGACCGGATGTACTAATTCTGCTGGTCGGTGTATATTGTTACCGTATCTCTGGCATTTATCACATTTAGCCACGAAACTTTCCGCATCTTCTTCCATTTTGGGCTAGTAGTACCCTACTCTAATCAAGGTTCTTACTAGTAATCTTCCTCCTGCGTGATTCCCGTAATGCCCCTCATGTATTTCCCTCATTACATACTCCGTCTGAGAAGGTCCGAGGCATCTTGCTAAGGGGTCACCAAACATTTTACGGTAAAGGTTTTCCTGTTTTAAACAGTAACGAGCAGCCTTTTTTCGAAGCGCGTATGCTTTCTTCTTGTCATCAGGGACGATACCGTACTGTAAAAAAGCAACAATTTTGTTTCTCCAATCCCAAGTTAAATTATTAAAATTTACCTCGTTCTTATCAGGATTGAGAACTGAGTGAAATAAATGTATAACCGAGGCGTTTGCATTGTTTTCCACATCTGCTGCGGATGCAATATTGGCTAAGGCATCTGCTTCAACATTTTCATCCCTTGGTATTTGGATGACCTTCCAAGTTTGAAACTGCTTTATCAGTTCCCGTACCTTTTCCAAGTATTGTTGCATCCTTGTTTCCCTAGTTGTGTAAGCCCCCAGCATTTGATTAACCACAAGCTGAGAATCACTTTTGATCACCACTTGACTTATACCAAGTTCTCGTGTCAATTCTAGACCTGCAATCACAGCTTCATACCCCGCTTCATTATTAGTTATGGAGTGACATTTAATAGCCTGTCTAATAGTTTCACCCGTAGGTGGTATTAAAACGATTCCTAATCCTGCACATTTTATATTAGATGAACCATCAGTGAATAAAGTCCATGTTCCTGGATTAGCCCCATTAAGTACCTGAACTTCTTTTTCAGCTTCTAACTGCATCCCTTGGCTAAAATCAGCCATGAAATCAGCTAATATCTGAGACTTTATTGCTGTTCTAGGTAGGTACATGATTTTATATTCACTCACTTCTATGGACATTTGGCTAACCTTCTCGACAATTCATGATTATGCAATATACTACGTAAAGGGTATGCAGTTACCACAACAATAGGATGACATTGAAAATATGGTCTTAACTTTCTAGATGCCATGATTAAAGCAAGTGCTAGTTTTTCTAGTTGTGGATACCGTGTCTATGCATCTAATAAAGATTTACTAACATAGTAGAGAGGAGATTGTTTACCCCGTTCTTCACGAACCAAAACCGCGCTTACTGCAACTTCCGAAACAACAAGGTAGATAAAAAGTCTCTCCCCGGCCTTTGGTTTTGCTAGCAAAGGTGGATTTGATAAGTAAGTCTTCAAATTTCTAAGAGCCTGTTGAAACTCCTCATCCCACTCAAAATGATCCTGCTTTTTAAGGGCTGAGAAAAATTTAAAATATTTTTTTGATGATTTAGAAATGAATCTTCCCGTAGCTGCGATTCTTCCCGTCAGTCTTTGTACTTCTTTCTTGTTTGAAATTATATTAGGTATTTCTTCAATGACCTTAATCTGTGCAGGATTTACTTCAATACCACGGTTAGAAACAAGAAAACCTAAAAACTTACCTGATGCCACACCAAATGCACATTTTTCTGGATTCAACTTCATATTATATTTTCGCAAAATTTTAAACGTTTCATATAGATGAGATATATGATCTTCTGAATGATGAGTCTTAACTAGCATATCATCTATATATACCTCCATGATCTTACCTAAATATTCTTGAAATATTTGAGTAACTAACCTCTGATACATCGCACCTGCATTCTTAAGACCAAAGGGCATTACCTTATAACAATAAGTTCCCCTGTCTATTATGAAAGAAGTTTTTTCCTCATCTCCTGGATCCATTTTTATTTGATTATAACCTGAGTATGCATATAAGAAACTTAATAGCTCATGTCCTGCAATAGCATCAATTAGTTGATCTATGTGCGGTAAAGGGAAAGAATCTTTTGGATAGGCTTTATTAAGGTCTGTGTAATCTACACAGACTCTCCACTTACCGTTCTTCTTAGGAACCACAACAATGTTAGCTAACCAGTCAGGATATTTTACCTCACGAATTGAACCAATTTTCAGCAATTTTTGAACTTTTTCTTGAATCACCTTATTCTTGAAAGTTCCTTGCTTTCTTTTCTTTTGCTTGATTGGAGGGTATGATGGATCTACGTTTAGTTTATGAGTCACGACCTCTGGCGGTATCCCTATCATGTCAGAATGGGACCAACAACAACAACAACAACTCGGTATAATCTCACTTAGTGCGGTCTGGGGAGGGTAGTGTGTACGGAGACCTTACCCCTACCATGGGGTAGAGAGGCTGTTTCCAAATAGACCCCCGATATCCTTCACTCCAAGAACTTCCCACCTTGCTCTTAGGGAGACTCGAACTCACAACCTCTTGGTTGGAAGTGGAGGTTGCTTACCATCAGAGCAACCCCTCATGTCAGAATGTGACCAAGCAAAACAATATGCGTTAGCTTTTAAAAATTCAATTAACTTACGCTTTACCTCCGGGCTGAGATTGGCTCCTATATACACTTTCCTCTTAGGCCAGGGTATAAATAAAACCATAGCCTCTAATTCTTCTATGGTTGCTTTGATGTTTTCGTTCTCCTCTGGTTCTTGAATGGTATCAGGTCTTGAATCCACATCTATTTGCTCTTGTTCAGTTGAGGTTGATACCGTGTCTCCCCCACCTGAATTCTGTAATTGCTATTTTTCTTCCCCCTTATCAGTTGAATCTGCAATGGAATTGATGCTTCTAGAAGTTTGTTGATTCCCTCTAATTTGACATATCCCCCAAGGTGATGGAAATTTAATAACTTGATGTAATGTTGATGGAACAACATCCATTTCATGGATCCATGGCCTCATAAGAATCATGTTATAAGCCATTTCCATATCTACGACTTGAAATTTGGTATCTTTCACAACGCCTTCTGTGAATATAGTAAGGATTGCTTCTCCTTTTGTTACAACACTAGAGTTGTCAAATCCCGACTGCGCTTTTGGGATTAATTTATCCTCAGCTTGCATCTCGCGCAATACTTGTATCAAAATAATATTCACAGAACTGCCTGGATCAATCAAAACTCGTTTCACGTTAGTGTCATATACAAGTAAATATATTACCTGTGCATAGTTATATGGAGTTAAGAGACCCTCAATATCTGCATCGTTGAATGCAATATTCTCTTCTTCTAGTACATGTCGCAACTGCTTCCCATGAGTGATTGATATCTTGGAAGTTTTATTAGCTGCGGTATATGAAACGCCATTGATATCCTCACACCCACTTATAACATTGACGGCTCTTTTGGGCGAGGGCGATTTCGGAGGCTCCTGTCTGTTCTTCATATATGCTTGTCTATATTTTTCACTAAAAAGTTCAGTGAGATACCCTTGCTTTAACAAATGATCAACCTCGCCTTGCAAAAATCTGCAATCTGCGATTTTATGCCTGTGGTCGTTGTGAAATTTGCACCAATGATCAGGGTTTCGTCTGATTGGATTTGATCTCATCTCCTTAGGCCATAGTACCTTATCTCCCATGCTTCTTAAAACAGCTATGAGCTTAGAGGTGCTTACGTTAAAATTATAACCACCAAACCTTGCTTTTAAACTTCCCTCATTGTCTCATGGTCCACGTGAGTTCCGATCATTTCCGAACCTTGATGAGGAGCTAGATTCCCTGCTTCTAGACTTGTGATCATACCTTTGATTATCTTGCCTTGACTGTGAGTCCTTTTTCGCAGGTCCCATGTAAGGCTCGTACCTATTTTTACCAGATCTTTTTTCATTTTCTACACGTCTTGAACTTACTTTTTTGTTCTGTTTTATGTCATAAAATGATATCCTCTTCAATCCTCATCTTTGTACTGTATCTATTGTGGACATCATTCCACATTTTTGCTGAGAATTCATGAAGGCTTTCTTCGAGTCGCCTTGTGGCTTCTGAACTCTTCTGATTCAAATTACTGGCGAAAGCTATGGCCGCCCAATTGTCAGGTACTCATGGGAGCATCATTCTTTCCTGTTGAAATATATCTACAAACTCTCTAAGCAACTCTGAATCTCCTTGCTTGATTTCGAAGATGTCTTCCATTCTCTTTTCCACTTTTTGAGCTCCCGAGTGTGCTTTAATAAATAGATCTGCAAGCTCAGCAAACGAATTTATAGAATTTTTAGTAAAAGAGAATACTATGTTAAGGCCCCTTTAGTGAGCGTTTCACCAAATTTTTTGACCAAGACCGATTCAATCTCTTGCTTAGTCAAATCATTGCCCTTGACACCTGTTGTGAATGCAGTAACGTGATCTCGTGGGTTTGATGTATCATCGTACTTTGGAATGTCAGGCATCTTAAACTTCTTTGGAATTGGGAGGGTGGCAGCACTTGGCTTCCATGGTTGTTGAGAATATTTATCTATATCTACTCCCTTGATCACAGGCGGTACTCCGGGTATTTGTTCTATGCGTTCATTTTGCTCCTTAAGCTGTTTCTGCAAGGTTAGTACAAGATTTTGTAAATCATAATTAATTAGATTACGTGGGTCTCCCTCCTGTGTTTTACTAGGGGTTCCACCACTGCCTAAATTAACTAATCCAGAACGAGGATTCTCCAAAGTATTGTTGTTTGGTGTAGGTGTGGGTAGAGTAGCAGGTAATTGGCTAACAAAAGCCTGAAGAGCATTATTAACTTGTGAGGCAATAAGCTTTTGTAAGGCATCATTCATAGTCTCTTCATTCAAAAATTGACCACATTCTTCTGTGTGAGACCCATCAGGAGTGACCTCATGAGATTGGTGCGGTGAGTCTTGTGGAGTTGGAACTTGATTATCATTATTTTGCGGATCTCCCTGATTTTGCTGATTTATTTGATTTCCTTGAGTGTTGTCGTTGTTGTTCGACATAGTTGATTCAACACAGAAAATCAAGTTAAGATATAGTTGATTATCAGATTTCCGGTAACGGAACCAATTTGTTTAACCAAAAAATAGATTTTTGACCAAAGCTAGAATTTAGAAGAATCGGGTTACTGATAATCGAAAAAAGTATGTAAAGAAAAGAACTTGAAAATGATATTATCAGAAAGCAAGAAAAAAAAAGTATATTGCAATAGTCACTTGTGTCTCAATTGATTACATATCTCTCCTTTTATAGGTCCCTTTGGGAATGCACGTTATGCCTAAGTCATAATAAGGCTATTATGAGTAATTAATCACATTAAATGCTATGTTACATAATCACTACATTGAATGTATATATTCTTTAACGGCTTCAACATTTAATACCCTTTACATGCCGTATTTGTACCCTTTTCTTTAGCCAGGTTCATTCTTCTCATTGCTCGTATGTAAATAAGCTGAAACAGGGACGTGCACCGATACTCTCGTCCTGTACCTCTTTTTTTTTCCTTACTCGTACCTATTTTGTAATTCTCGAACCGTAGCTAAGTATAACTTATTGACCATTCAACGTGTCATGACATGTCACCATATATATGAATACAATTATCCCCAATACAATGGTTCCAGATGATGCTTAATGTCGTATTTGATATGGAAAGAGTGGAAACAACAGTTTTGATTCGTCCTTGTGTGTATTGAATTACAATGTACTTCAAGAGTTCATGTTATGATTTTTTTATCTTTTTGATCTGCATTGCAGTTAGATAGTTTCATTTGATTTTTTTATTCCCACTGCGCGAGCCAAAGCGTTCTCACTTTTCGAAGCAACATTAGGTAGGTAGTGTGTATTGGAAAAAATTGAGTTTATATATAATGATATAATTGAAAGTTGAGATGTCATGACACGAAGGCTGGTCAAAGAATGATGATTAGCAAAGAGACACGAGTTGCAACAGATACGAGCAGAAGCACGAGCAGATAATCAAAAGACTCGGCGCTCGTACCTATTTAAGTTCCAAAATTAAGGAGAATGAATCTAACAGGATAAAAGAGTACGGATACAGTATTTAATAAGCATTAAATACTGAAAATGTTAGAGAATTTGTATTAAATTATAATGATTATGTAACGTAACATTTAATGCCTTTAATAGTCTATAATGGCCTTATTATGACAAAGGCAAAACGTATATCTAAGAAATAGCTATAAAAAGGAGAAGACTGATCATTTGTAGGAATACGAAATATCATTGAAATATAATGATTTACTTTGTTTTCTTCTGTTCTTCTTATTATTATCAAAGCAAATTTCTTTCATTCATTTTATATATTGATTATCAGTAACCCGTGTTCTTCTGAAATAAAACTTTTACCGAAATTATTATTTTTTGATTAAAGAAATTGGTTCCGTTACCGGGAATTTGATAATCTATTCTTTTTTAACCTAACCTTTTTTGTTGCATCGACCATGTCACAACAACCAAGGAAACCATCAACTCCAGGGAAATTCACAAGATGATTGCACTTCGATCCCTTCTCCACAAAGCTGCCCTCAGTGGTCTCGAGAAGGCACTCCTGATGGATCTCATTCAAATGCAAATGCTCAATTTGAAAACAATGAAGCTATCAATGAAGCTTTGCAAAAGCTAATCGGTCAACAGGTCAATAAAGATCTTGAGGCCTTTGTCAGCCAGTTACCTGTTGCACCACTAACACCAACTCCAAATAACAACACTTTGGAAAATCCTCGTTCTGGGCTTGCTAATTCGGGTAGTGGTGGAATCCCCAGCGAGTCACGAGATGGAGAGCCAGGTAACTTAGTCAATTCTGATTTACAGAATTTAGTATTAACATTACAGAAACAACTCAAGGAGAAAAGTGAATGCATAGAGCAAATACCTGGAGTACCACATGTAATCAAAGGGATAGATATGGACATATATTCACAACTACTTTGGAAACCAAGTGCTGCTCCCCTCCAATTCCAAAGAAATTCAAAATGTCTGATATTCCAAAATACGATGGAACAACTGATCCACGAGACCACGTGACTGCATTCACAACTGGCGTAAAAGGCAACGATTTGACTAAACAAGAAATTCAATCAGTATTGGTAAAAAAATTCGGTGAATCACTCACTAAGGGAGCATTAACATGGTATTCTCTTTTACCCGAAAACTCCATAAATTCTTTTGCTGAGCTTGCAGATTCATTTATCAAAGCACATTCGGGAGCTCAAAAAGTCGAAAAAAATGGAAGATTTTTTTCAAAATCAAACAAGGGGACTCAGAGTTTCTTAGAGAGTTCGTGGATAGGTTCCAGCGTGAAAGAATGACGTTACCACGTGTACCAGAAAATTGGGCAGCTATAGCCTTCACTAGTAATTTGAATGAAAAAAGCTCAGAAGCCACGAGGCGACTCAAGGAAAGTCTTCGTGAATTCCCATCGACAACATGGAATGAGGTTTACAATAGGTATATCACGAAGCTAAGGATAGAAGAAGATATTATCTCACAGTCTCAAAAGAGGAAAAGGTGAGTTCGAGACGGGCGAAAACCGAAAAAAGGTCCGGCAAAAACAGATACGAACCATATATGGGCCCAACGGGAAAATATTCACAATCAAAACATATCAATTCAAGGTACAATCATAGATCGAGGAGTAGAGAGTCGGGCCCATCATCAAGGTTTTGGAATAATCATAACACGCGAGAGTCGCGGGATGATAATAGATACTTGAAGGCAAGATTTGGCAGTTATAATTTTAATGTAAGCACTTCTGAGCTCGTAGATGTTTTAAGAAGCATGGGAGATAAGGTGTGGTGGCCAAAAGAAATGAGATCAAATCTAAATAGGCGCAATCCTGATCACTGGTGCGAATTTCACAACGATCATGGTCATAAAACGACAGATTTTAGGTTGCTACAAGGTGAAGTTGATCATATGTCGAAACAAGGGTATCTCACCGAATTATTCAGTTAGAAAGGTAAGCAAGCATACATGAAGAATAGGCAGGAGCCCCCTAAACCGCCTTCGCCCAAAAGGACAGTTAATGTTATAAGCGGAGGTGAAGAAATTAATGTTGTGATGTACACAGCAGCCAATAAAGTTTCAAAAGTCACAATTAAGCATGGGAAGCGGGTTCGGCATGTTTTGGAGGAAGAAAGTATTACATTTGATGATGCAGATGCGGATGGCGTGTTAACTCTACATAATGATGCACTGGTAATATCTCTACTTGTACATGATACTAATGTGAAACGAGTTTTGATTGATCCAGGTAGTTCCGTGAACATTATCCTTCTAAGAGTACTACAGGAGATGCAAGCTGAAGATAAGCGAGTACCAAAGTCGCATACCTTGTCTAGATTCGATAACTCAAGCGTTTTGATAAAAGGGAAGGTAACGCTTACTGCATTTGCAGAAGGGTTTGTCAAGATACAAAATTTCAGGTGGTAGAGTTGGAAATGGCTTACAATATGATTCTCGGGAGACCATGGATCCACGAGATGGATGTCGTTCCGTCTACCTTGCATCAAGTTATCAAATTTCCATCACCATGGGGAATATGTCAAATTCATGGGGATCAACAAACATCCAAATGCATCAACTCTGTAGCAGATTCAAATACGAGAAACAAAGATAAATAGCAATTACAACATCCAGTTGAAGATACCACAATACAAACCTCAACTGAACAAGGGCGAACAGATGTGGACTCACGGCTCGATTCCATTCAAGAACCAGAGGAAAATGAAAATATCAAAACAACGATTGAAGTTTTTTGGGAAAACTTCATTTTTGAGACTGAAAAAAACCTCAACTGTTATAAGGTAATACCTTTCGGTCTCAAAAATGCTGGTGCAACGTATCAAAGATTGGTAACCAAAATGTTCCAAGAACATTTGGGAAAAACCATGGAAGTCTATATAGATGATATGCTTGTCAAATCTCAACAATCAAGAGATCATATATCCCATTTAACTGATACATTTCAGATTTTACGAAAACTCAATATGAAACTAAATTCTGAGAAATGTGCGTTTGGTGTTTTATCAGGTAAGTTTTTGGGTTTTCTTGATTCTAACCGTGGTATTGAAGTAAATCCCGCACAGATTAAAGCCATTGAAGAAATTCCTGACAAGCTTACAAAAAAGAAAGACGTGCAAAGACTAACGGGGAGAATTGCAGCTTTGGGAAGATTTATTTCCAAATCATCAGAAAAATGTTTTAAATTCTTTTCAGCTCTTAAAAGGCAATACCAATTTGAATGGACTGACGAGTGTCAACAAGCACTCAAAAACTTGAAGGCATACCTGTCAAATCTGTCGTTTCTCGCAAAACCAAAGGTTGGGGAACGATTGCTTATCTATCTTCCTGTCTCAGAAGTAGCGGAGGGTGTAGTTTTAGTTCGTGAAGACCAAGGTAAACAATCTCCAATTTATTATGTCAGCAAATCATTATTAGATGCGGAGACGCGGTATCCTCAATTAGAAAATCTTGCACTTGCACTAATCATGGCATCTAGGAAACTAAGGCCTTATTTTCAATGTCACCCTATTACCGTAGTAACTGCTTATCCATTACGCAATATATTACACAAGCATGAGTTGTCAGGTAGGTTAGCCAAATGGGCTATAGAGTTTAGTGAATATGACATCACATACCAGCCCAGAATCACGATAAAATCTCAGGTGTTAGCAGAGTTTTTGGCTGATTTTAGCCAATGAATGCAATTAGAAGCAGAAAAAGAATTACAAGTGTTCAATGGATCTAATTCAGGAATTTGGACCTTATTTACTGATGGTTCATCTAATGTGAAGGGGCCAGGCTTAGGAATTATTTTGGTACCACCTACGGGTGAAACCATTCGACAAACCATTATATGTCATTCTATAACTAACAATGAGGCAGAGTATAAAGCTGTGATTGCAGGTTTAGAACTGGAACGAGAACTCGGCATTAATCAGATTGTAATTCAAAATGATTCGCAGCTTGTATTTAACCAAATGCTGGGGACTTACACAGCCAGGGAAGCACGAATGCAACAATACTTAGAGAAGGTACAAATTTGGTTAAGCAATTTCAAACCTGGAAAGTCACGCAGATACCAAGAGATGGGAATGTCGAGGCAGATGCCTTAGCCAATATCGCATCTGCAGCAAGCGTGGCGAGCAATGAAGATGCTTCTATAATTAATTTGTTTCATTTAGTACTCAATCCAGATATAAATGAGGTAAATTTCAATAACTTAACCTGCGATTGGAGAAATGAGATTGCCGTTTTTTTGCAGTATGGTACCGTCCTTGAAGACAAGAAAAAAGCTCACGCGCTTTGAAAAAGGTTGCTCGATATTGTTTAAAGCAAGGCAATCTTTATCGAAAAATGTCCAGTGGTCCCTTAGCAAGATACCTCGGGCCTTCTTAAATGGAATATGTAATGAGAGAAATACATGAGGGGCATTGTGGAAATCACGCAGGTGGGAGATCACTAGTTAGAACCATGATTAGGGCAGGCTATTATTGGCCTAAAATGGAAGAGGAAGCGGAAAATTTCGTGGCTAAATATGATAAATGACAAAGATACGGCAATAACATGCATAGACCTGCAGAGTTGTTACATCCAGTTGTTGCACCATGGCCTTTCATGAAGTGGGGGATGGATATCATAGGTCTTCTACCACAAGCAAAAGGTAAGGTAAAATTCCTACTTGTACTCACTGACTACTTTACTAAATGGGTAGAAACAGGAGCATTTAAACAGGTACGGCAGAAAGAAGTGAGAGATTTCATTTGGAGAAATATCCTATGTCGATTTGATGTACCAAAAGAGATCGTGTGTGATAACATCCCACAATTTATAGGCGTACAAATTAAAGAATTTTTTCAAAGTTGGCAGATCAAAAGGATTACCTCAACACCTTATCATCCGGTGGGTAATGGACAAGCTGAGTCAACAAATAAAGTTATTATCGATAATTCAAAGAAGCGATTGGAATAATCCAAAGGCAATTGGCAAGAATTTATACCTGGTGTTTTATGTGCATATCACACCACAGCAAAAACAATCACGGGTGAAACAGGGCTAAAGCACTGATTCCAGTGCAGATAGGAGAACCTAGCACGAGATATACATAAACAAATGAGGACTCCAATGAAGAGGAAATGCTTCTAAATCTTGATTTACTTGAAGGAAAAAGAGAAGTTGCGTTAATAAGAATGGCAGCACAAAAATAAGTTATGGAACGATACTACAATCGAAATGCATGCCTAAGATACTTTAAGATTGGGGATTTCATACTCAAAAAAGTTTTTCAATCCACGAAGACAGCTAATACGGGAAAATTAGGCCCAACCTGGGAAGGACCTTACAGAATTCATGATATTCTGGGAAAAGGAGCATACGACTGGAAATAATGAATGACAAGATATTACCTTCACATTGGAATTCCATTCACCCGAAGAGATACTATTTCTAAGGAATACCCACGGTCTGGTATCCTCATTTTAAAATTCTATTTTTGAATTGTTAAAATTTTACTAACGATTTTACATTATAGGAAAAAAGTTAACCCGTACTAAATGATGAATGCAAGGCACATGGAATCAATTAAATTCTCGATCTAGGGTTACACCTATTCTGATAGAAACTGATATGGGTTAAGCAGTCTTCATCTAAAATTGTACCTCCTAGTCCCGTGTGTTTTATTCCTTTACAGAAAGAGGACCAAATGAGAGGAGTAATCAAGTGTTCGAGTTTTCAAACTTCAAAGCTCAAACACTTGGGGGACTATATAATACATATAGACATATGTATAAAGAAGGCGAGGAAGATTGAGAAACAATCAAAGTTCAAGCCTGAAAAATTTACTCATTAAATGAGTCAAGTGCAGAGCAAAGCTACAAGCTAAAAAGCCAAAGAAAAACCTCATCATAGTCAGGTTAAAGGAAATATACATGTACTGAAATGGGTTATAAATAAAAACCTTGTATTCAATTTACATGTACTGAAAGGGATTATTATATAAAAATCTTATTTTATTTTCTTTTGAAAATCTGTTGTAACGAAAAACAGTTATGAAAAAGTTATAGAAGGTACTCAAATACATATAAGATGTTATTTAAAGCTTGACAAAGTTCGAATAAAAAAATTGTCGAAGTTATTCCAAAAAACATGTGTATTCCTATTTGTTTTATCGTACATTAACACCATTATGAAGTTGAGACGTCTTCTTCATTAAGTGTTGAAATATAAAAGGGCCCTCTTTTATAAAATTCATGGTTAATTCAAGTATTCATAAAGTTAAAAAAAAAAAGCATTTTGTAAAATAAAAATGCAAGTTATTCAGTAAGTCCTTAAATGTAAAGGCATGAATAAACAAAACAGAAGTTCAAACAACAAACTTCTTAATATTAAAGTTTAGACTAAGTACGAACTTAGTCATAAAACAAAACTTGTTTATACAAAGTGCCCCATAAAAGGCTTGGGGACTTAATATTTTCAAACCCTCAAAAAGGACCTAGGGTTACAACCATATTTCACCAAAGAAAAAAAAAGAGTCACACAATATCAACTTGTCACTGAGGAGTCGAAGAAGGAACCAAAGCAGGATCATCAGCAGGAGCGGGTTCAACTTGACTCGAAGGAATTGGAGCACTCACCATACCCATATCATCTTTAATGTTTTCAGAAATTTCAGTCACGGGAGAAGAAAAATCTTAGCACTGCTGAGTCATTTCAATAGTCTCTTTGATTTTGCCTAACTCAGATTCCAAATTAAAACTCTCCTGGCTAACTTCAATAAGGGTATCATGGCGAGAATTTAAAAATGTCCAACTCACTTCAAGTGCAGTTTTGTCTTCAAGAATCTTGTAATCTCTTTCCCAATCAGCAATTTTACTTTTTAGCTTCTCATTCTCAGCCAAGGCAGAATCGTAGGAAGTTTGAAGAGAAGCATGTGAACTCTCTAAGAAACGAACTTTTTCAGAAGACCCCCGGAGGTCTCCTTGAGTTTGAGTCAAAGTCTGCACGAGTTCACAAGCATATGCTTCTTTTTCACCTAAAAGAGCTTTCAACTCTCTGATCTCTTCACTTGCCTTAGAGAGTTGCTCAGAAAAAGAGGTTTCAAGACGATTCTTTTCCTTGCTTGCTTGATTTGAGGAAGCTTTTTCAACTGCCAACTCTGAAGTCAAAGCCCTTACCTACTGTTCTAAGGTACCTTTGCTTTCTTCTAATATTTCCATGTCGATCTGAAGACTTTCATAATGTTCTTTCCAATTGTCTGCCTCTACTTGATAATCATATATTAATTGTTCTGAGAGGGAAACCCTCTTCATCATCTCCGTGTCAATGAGATTGATCTAAAAAAAACAAAGAAAAAAAAAGTGAGAACCTCAAAATAAGAAAAGGGTGAAGCAAGATTCAAAAAGGATACCTTTAAAGAAGAATGAACTATATCATTCATCAAGGTCAAAGAACTATGGCCATCAAGCTTAGCCCTTTCAACTGGAACCAATCAAAGGCTTCAACCACATGTCAGCTCGGCCTGACTTCCTCAAAAGGTTTCCTTCAGCATGAACTTCGATGCTAACTTGCCTCATAGCCTCACCTCCAATTGAGGAACAAACCTCAGTATATTGAACAGTTGAAGAAGGAACAGTTGAAGGAGGAGTAGTCGAAGAAGGAACTGTAGAAGTAGTCAAAATAGCCTGGGGAGGAACAGTAACAGCCATGACCGGCAAATGAGGTATCACAGGAACGGGAGTAGAAAAATAAGCAAGGGGTGCTTCATCAGAAATTGGACCTAAACTTTCACTACCAAACTCGCGGTTAAAAAGCTACTCAACAGAATCATGAGCAGCAGCGGGAACATCATCATCAGGAATCCTCAACGGGGCTTCAACAAACTCGGTAAGAGGAATAGAACGAGGGGGGATGCTTCATCATCAGAAATGATTCGTCTATGAGCTCGTGGCCTTTTTACCAAGGAACCCCCGTCTTCCTCTTCTTCAGAGTCTTGGTCAACAGTAGCTTTTCTTTTCGATGAAGAGCCCAAAATTATCTCTTAAGCCCTTTCCAAAGAAATTTGAGAACCTACGACCGCCTCATCGCTAATACCTCGAACAACAAATCTTGATAAAAAGAAGGATTAAAATGAAGTTCTGGAAAAAACAATAAAAAAGGGTTATAAACAAAAACTCTTACCATGAGTTTTCACTTTCCAACCAAATCGTTGGAAGAGAGTTTTCCAAGATCTACTCTCCATTAGGGTTGTATTTAACAACTTTGCTACCCAATCACGGAAGTTGGGAATTTTATCAACAACTCTCATGGTTGCTGGAAAAGAAAAGGAAAATTAAAATAATGATCATCAAAATTGAGGAAAAAGGTAAGTTATTAAAAAGAAGACTCATGGGCAAAATTCCATTTCTTAGGTAAGGGAACATTTTCATTACCCACTAAACCAACAGTGGGGACAGCAACAAACTTGCAGTACCAGCCAAGATCTTTGTCATCTTCTGGACTGACTAGAACTCTTTTGCTCATTGCTACTAAAGTAAAAGCACCTTAACGAAAGAGTCTGGGAGAGTAAAGGTGAATTAGATGAGAAAAGGTAAAAGGCACGCCGGCCAAGTTGGTCAAATGCCTCAAACAGGCAATAACCCTCCACATTATAGGGCCAATTTGACCTAAACAGACATCGAAAAAATGGCAGAACTCGAGGATAATAGGGTCAATAGCAGGTTTGAAACCTAATGTGAAAGGGTATGTATAAACAAAAGAAAATGCAATTAAATAGGAGGTGATTCTTTGGTTCGCATTGGGAATTATAATAGGGACATCATGGCTCTAATGGCAATCTTTATGAACTAAAGAAATTGGACCTTCAATGATTTGAGTTGACTAGATATCAGCACGATCTAAAGAGGACACTTGATTTGTAAGGGACTCTCTATCATTATAGAAAGATAGTTCCACAGGAACTATTTCCTCCACATAGGGTTCACGAAGAGGTTTGGATGGTTCCTTACCTCTAGAAGAAGACCTTTGAGAAATAGAACCTCTGGTTCTAGAAAAGGGACTAGAACTAAATGAAGGAAGAGAAGAACCACGTATGGACGAAGACCCTAAATTACGTAGTCTACCTCCTTTTCTGCTCCTACTAGGGACATGAGGAAAGTTATCAGCTATGGGAACTCTTTTAGGGTTAGGGTTTGATTAAGACATGATAGTACAAGGAAGAAACAAACAAGAATTGGATATTCTGAGAATTTTATGTGAGAATGACAAAGGTAAAAACTATATTTATACTAAGAAGCAACCGTCAAAGAAAAAGGTACAATGATGGAAAGGTCATAATGAGAACTGTCACTTCGTAATTGGTGAAGCCATAAAAAAGCCTCAAAAGACGCTGCAAAGTCGCAGAACCAGTAAAAAGATGCCACTTGTAATAAGCATTAAATGGAAGTGACAAATGAAGCGTCGATTATACAAGAGAATTAATGGCGGCAAGTATTCCCGTTTTAATAAAATCCACTTCCCAAATATTCAATTGACGAATAAATGGCAAGTGGGAGAACTATCTATATTGGAAAAAACTGAATTTATATATAATGAAGTAATTGAAAGATGACATGTCATGACACGAAGACTGGTCAAAGAATGATGATTAGCAAAGAGACACGAGTTGCAACAGATTCGAGCAGAAGCACGAGCAGAGACACGAGCAGATAATCAAAAGACTCGGCGCTCGTACCTATTTAAGTTCCAAAATTAAGGAGAATGAATCTGACAGGATAAAAGAGTACGGATACAATATTTAATAAGCATTAAATACTGAAAACATTAGAGAATCTGTATTAAATTACAATGATTATGCAACGTAGCATTTAATGTCTTTAATAGTCTATAATGGCCTTATTATGACAAAGGCAAAATGTATATATAAGAAATAGCTATAAAAAGGAGAAGACTGATAATTTGTAGGGATACGAAATATCATTGAAATATACTGGTTTACTTTGTTTTCTTCCGTTCTTCTTATTATTATCAAAGTCAATTTCTTTCATTCATTTTATATATTGATTATCAGTAACCCGTGATCTTCTGAAACGAAACTTTGACGGAAATTACTATTTTTTGGTTAAACATAGTGGATCCTCACTCTTCGACGCAACATTAGGTAGATTTGATTGTATGGGATTTGTAATGATTACAAGAAAATATGGTTTTTATTGTCAGGAACAAGGTCCGAGGAGGCATACCGGAGTTTACCTTTGAAAAGTAGAAGAGATGGAGGATGGCAGATCAGTGATTTCTGTAAAAAGTATTACCACTCTCTTTTTGGATTCAGATCTCTTAAACAATATTGTTATGTTTAATTGATTTAATTAAAGGAAAGAAAAATAACAGTTTTCTTGCATATATGTAGTTTTGGTCTTAGCAAACGTGACATTGGCACATCATTTAAAAAAGAAACCTATTTTTTTCCCTTGCTTTTTTTTTCTTTCCATTTACCTTTTTTTAATAGTCTCTAGGATTATTTAATTTTTTTCTCCCCCATAATAGCTTTAGTTTAGATCTTTTAACACCTAATTATATTTTTTCACAATTTTCCCCTTCCCTTCTTATAGTTTATTTACAATATATTTTAACATCCGGATATGTAGTCGTTTAAACGTTTATTTTCTTAGTGTTTGACATTCTCTTCTTTTTTCTTTCTTTCGATGAAACTTATTTGACAGAGGAAATATATGAATACTTCCTTAGGGCATCTCCAATGCCACTCTATATCTTGCACCAAATTCAAATTTGGTGCAAGAAATGGTGTTTTTTTTGTTCCAATACAACACCATTTTTTGCTCTATTATAGAGCATGAATAGTTTGACACCAAATTTGGTGCAACATTATTCATCACTCTATATTTGGTTTAATATTATTTTATTTTTGGACTTTTAATTTATCATATATTGTGTATATAATTAACTTTTATATTAAGATCTTTATAATTTTAATTTTATATCCTATTTTTTGATATATTAATTTTTGTATATATTATATTTATATAACATTATAAGTTAATTTTATTATTATTATAGTTGTATAAAAAGAAATATAACCATTATTTANAAGATGCGCATTTCGCACTTCGTAATGCATTAATCGAGCATTTATGGGAGAATAGAGGCGAAAATTAAATATTTATGTGGTACTTAAATTAAATTTGACTATGATGTAATATTTATTTAATTATCTTTTATCAATGATTTCACTTTTTATTAATTTATCCTTTAAAATAATTTTGTAATAAATGATTGTATAAGTGGTGAATGTAAATTATATATAATGAATATGGAAAAAAGAAAAAAGATAATATTAGTTTGAAGGAAATAAAAAATGAAAAGTAAATAGAAGATAATAATATAATATAAAAGAGAGAGAAGATTTGGTGTAAAAAATAGTGTAATGGTTGGAATAAATTTGATGTTACACTATTTTAGTGTGAAATTTGATGCAAAAAATAGTGCTAGCTGGAGATGGCCTTATAGTAATGTTGCCTTATTTTTCTCAATCACACAAACATTTAAATACATGCTTTTTTAGTTCTTTCTCCTTCTAATCTTCTTTTATTTTCTCTTGCCATTTTTTAAATCCTCTCGATTTCTCAATCATCTAAATACCATCTATTATCGATATATTGCCCTTATATATATTCATTGTTTTTTTCTTCTTTTCCTTTTCTCCCTCGACTACATCCTTTATTAATTACTTTATTTTTTTCCCCTCCCTTTGTCCGACGGTTGCGCCATTCTTCATGCTTACAAGTTTTTATTTTCTTCTCTTAATTTCCTTCCAAAATATAATTTCAACACAATACAAAGACAATATAAAGAGGGGCGAAGACACCAAGGAATGAGATAATAAAGAAAAAAGAAAAATGAAAAAATAACTAAGAGGGATGGTACAATTAATCTTCGCAATGTATTTGTAAAATGCTCTTTCACTTGTACGTAGTACAACTCTTGGATACTTATAAATGAAATATCTTTTTAGAGTATTAATTTGTGGAAACAATCTAAATGTTACTTTTGTTTTTATAAAGCGAAAAAAAAAAGACTGTGTTTAAATAGACACTTTTAGTATGAAAACTTTAAAAATGGTTTATACATTTTAATCGCTGTCCTTCCATGCATTAAAAGAAATAAAATTGATAATTCTGATAATTTATAAAAAAAAAATTATCTTTCGAAGATTTTAATTACAGAGACGTAATTGTTGTGTTTTATTGGCATAATGTTTTTAGCGGTAAGAGTTATGCCACATAGTTTTTCTCCATAAAATGTGCAGTAACTTCTCTTCCCCAATTTAAAAGAACCAAAAAAAAAAATCTCTTCCCAAATTGAGAATATTTTTCCACGCCATTATTTAACTACAAAAGGTAAGCATTGTTTTATTATTTGCATTTTTTATATATATGTACTTTTTTCATATATATTTGATCTTTAGTAATTATAATATGTATGTCTTAAATTAAATTTATTCAAATTTTTTAATACAATAAATTTTTTTATCTCTTCTATAGTACCAACAAATTTACCAAAAGGAAATGTCTTACAGCGCGAAGTGCAGGTTTGTTAACTAGATTACGTCTACGAAACGTAATTTAGAGGTATTTAAGTAGTTACAAAATGAGATTTATGTAATTTTATTTCAAAACTTTATATTTGTCAAATGCTCCTTCTGAATTTTTCTTAATAAGAATTAACTCAAATATATGTTGTTATGAATATTTTCTTTCTCATATAGAAGAGAAATAAATAAATTATTATTGAATTCTCAATCATTTCGTATATATCAGTAACTCTTTAAATAATTGCACAAAGCGCGAATATATTCACTAGTTCATAAATATTATGGATCATTATTTTCAAGGCTAAAAGATATAAATAAAGCTTAGATTAATATTTAAAAATATACTTAGATCATGAGAAAAACTAAAGTTTACATAAATATTGTTTGCCAATTAGTGGCTGTAAGCATATAAATTTGGTTGAATTTTAAATTACAAATTATTCAAATCATATTAAATTCAAGACACTAGTCCAAACAAATATTATGGCTAGTAAATTTGGTTAATTATTTAAATCCAAAATATAAGTGTTGGGCTAGCATATATAATTGGACTACAAATTAAATGATAAGCCCACTTCATTAGTCCAAGGTCCAAATGGCTATTAGTCCATCTTAAAGCCCAGGCTCATGCCACATGTCAAGTGATGTGGCAATCCAAGTCAAAAGAATAAGCCAACAAATTCATGCCACATGTCAAGTGACGTGGTAATCCAAGACAAATAAATGAGTCAATGAAATCGTGTCATGTGAGTGATGTGGCAATGCAAGCCAAATAAATTAGTCAATTAAATCATGCCAAGTGTCTGGATGGTATTGGTCAGTTCAAACGAACCAATCAAATCGTTGAGCCATATCACTCCCTACAACTATAAATAGAGGTCTTCATAAAGCCAGAAGACACCAGAAGTGATAACAAGAAGCAAGCAGAGAGCTTGTGGATCAAACACCACAGATTTCTCTACAAGCTACAAGTTCAAGCACTCAAGCTACAAGTTCAAGTTCAAGTTCAAGTTCAAGTTCAAGATCAAGAACGAAGCCAAATCAAATACCAAAGCGTTCAAGATCAAATTACTTGTTTGTGATCAAACCCAAATTCAAGTTCAAGGAGGAGATTCATGATCAAGCTTTACAAGCCCTTGAATCAAATCAAAGTCAAGCTCATCAAGATTCTTTACATTCTTGAAGAATTAGAGGAATACTATAGAGATTGTAACACTTCCATTTATTGAAATCAAATACTATATTTGTTATGCAATTTTCCAATCTTGATTATTTATTTTTCTCGACGCGAAAATTTATTGTTACAAATTTCTAGCACGCCCAGTGGGACCATCTCTACCTCTCATCTCTTCAAATTACCAAATTTCAAGAACACAGAAATGGCTCCTAAGAAGATCAACTTCAAACTCATTACTGTCAAGGCTACAGATTCCAAGTTTTCATCTTATGTGGAAAACTTGCTGGATGCTACTGTGGAAAGCGTAGGACTGGTCACTAGGAACAAAGCCAACCTTGATGTTCTTTGGCAAGGTAGACAACTGCTCCTAAAGAATTTCAGATTTCATCTGACGAGGTTATTATCATTGACCAATTGAAAGACTTTATTATGGGAACCATCAAAGATAAGTACGATGTTGCTGCCAAGTTTTCTCTCGCATATGCAAAGCCATATATTGCGAGAATTGATAGTTTGAAAATGCCTGCAGGTTATCAACCCCCAAAGTTTCAACAATTTGATGGTAAAGGAAATCCAAAGCAACACATTGCACACTTCGTTGAAACTTGTAATAACGCTGGAACCTATAGAGATTATCTTGTCAAGCAGTTAGCCCGTTCCTTAAAAGGAAATGCTTTTGATTGGTACACTGATCTCGAGGTTGGTTTCATTGATAGCTGGGAGCAACTTGAACATGAATTTCTCAACCGCTTCTATAGCACAAAGCGAATCGTAAGCATGGTTAAACTCACAAATACGCGTCAATGGAAGGATGAACCAGCTGTCGATTCCATCAATCGATGGATGAATGCGAACCTTAATTGTAAAGACAAACTTAGTAAAGCTTCTGGAATAGAAATGTGTATCCAAGGAATGCATTAGGGACTTCGCTACATCCTGCAGGGTATCAAGCCTAAGTCTTTTGAAGAATTGGCTACACGTGCTCGTGATATGGAGCTAAGTATGTCTTCAGGTGAAAATCAAGGGCCATCTGTTTATGAACCTCGTAAAATGAAGGATGAACAAGAAATAAAGAAAGAAGGCAAGTTTTTGCCGAAGTCTGAGAGCAAGGAATCAATGAATGTTAATGCCTCGCCATTAAAGGTTACTACAAAAGTGAGTAAGAAGAAAAGTGTGAAGACAACATCCTTACAGGATAAAGTTGGCCGAAAGTTAACTCTGAAGGAAATGCAAGCGAAAGAATATCCATTCTTGGACTCCGATGTCCAAATATTTTTGAAGAACTCCTTGAGTTATCTGAAATGAAGCGGCCAAACGAAGCTGGAAAGACTAATGATCCAAATTATTGCAAGTACCATCGGTTGATTGGCCACCCCATTAAAAAGTTCTTTGTCTTCAAGGAGAAAGTCATAGACTTGGCCGCTGAAGGAAAAATCTTGCTTGAGGATGAGAAAGACAGTTCGAATCAAGTCTCTTTCATTTTTGGTTCACTTGATCCCATTGTCCTTTGCAATTTTGTCGAAGTACATGAATGTGATGACATCCAAACTGCATTATCACCAAATATGATTAAATTTGGTGATTTTGAACCTATCGTTGCGAGCAAACCATTGCTTCCCCCTATGGCGTATAAATCAATAGTGGAGGAAAGATCTCAAGAGAAAAGTGAATCACGTGATGATAAAATTGATGATGAAGGTTGGATTCTTGTGACTCGTCGGAGACGCTGCAAAAAAAATTCACGAAAAGAGTCAAATAAGTAGTTGACTAGGGTAAAAATGGTAAAAATACCCAAGAAGAAAATGCTAAAGAAGAACTGGAAGAAAGAAAAAATGGCGGAGAATCACTATCCAAGGCTACGTCGTCCAGTGACATTGGAGGAATTCCTGCCAAGCTAGTTACGCCCGCGAGCTTCCTATGAATATATCAAGGCATCATGTTGTAAGATAGATGAAGAAAAGACAAAGAAGGAGGGTCCATCATTGCTGCCACCTCCCTTGCTTGAAAAACTCATTGGGATTTCCGAAGAAGTGGATGTTTGTGATGCAAAAATCATGATGCCTTTGTGCGAAGAAGTGGATGTTTGGGATTTACTAATGATGATCTTTTGCTTGGTGAAACATACCATAATTGCCCCCTATTTATGGTTGGCTTTGTGCGAAAGCAGAGAATAAGTAGAATCTTGATCGATGATGGATCTGGTGTTAATATTCTCCTAATTCGTACTGTCAAAGAGCTTGGAATACAAATGGATGACCCATATAAAAGTTGTTTGATTATTCAAAGGTTCAATCAAGGGGGGGAAAAGAGCTATATGGGCTATCAAATTGGAAATAAATATGGGATATTTGCATTCGAGTGCATGGATGCATGTGATTGATGCAAAGACCTTATATAATATCTTGTTAGGAAGGCCATGGATACACGAGAACAAAGTGGTTTCATCCACCTACCATCAGTGCTTGAAATACTGCAAAGGTGGGGTCGAAAAGAAGATAATTGCTGATGATAAGCCCTTTATCGAGGCTGAATCATACTTTGCCGATGCAAAATTCTACTTAAAGAGTTACGTCTCAAAGGAGGTTAAGGTTGATGATGTGATATTGACCAAAAGTGTTGCAAAGAAGTTTGATGTAACAACTAACAAGGAAAATATTACAGTTGAAAAAAATTAGGTGCTTCATGATAAGAACAAGATGAATGAGGCATCTTCAAGTAAGAAAGTGACTCACGTTCTTCGCTATGTCCCAAAGGCAAGGAAGATCGAAGATCGAAGATCCATCTTCTGAGCTACAAGGTAAGATGTTAGGAGACTTGACCCTTCCTATCAAGAGAATGGATGCAATTAATTCATCAATAAAGTTGCTTAATGGTTTGTCAAATCATCAAGCCACAATTCGTTTCTAAATCTAGCACTTCCTACAAAGCGCACAGATGAGGGCTTTGACCCAAATGCAGGCAAGTTGTTAGCAAAGCTAAATATGATCCCAACGAACCATCCAAGTTAGGAAAGCTCCCGCCTGAAGCTTCAAACCCTACTCAAAAGATGATGATGGAGAAAGTGTACCCACTGAAGCAATCACGTGAAGGATTGGGTTACAAACAACCCCCGCCAATCCGTATCTCCATTAAAAGGGCAAGTTGTAACTAGATTACTACTAAAGAAGTGTCTACGATGCTTAATAACAAGCCTTATGTGTTTGAACGACTAACGAAACCAAGGACCTTAGTCTTTGATAGGTTGGGACCGCTGAAGAAGGAAAACAAGAGCCATGGAAGTAATGGAAGGATTGGAGCACATATCTCCCTTAAAAAAGAGATTTTGACCACATCCTACCCAAGTCTGATTCCTTCTAGAATGAGGCGAGAGACAAAATTTGTAGTTTTGTGCGGAGAGGTCCTCAAAGCAAAGGCTCATACTATAGTCCACACTAAGGAATGATAGGAAGATGAAGAAAGTGTGGGGTCATCATATCATATCACCATTCGTGATGAACAAAATGCTTCACCATATACAGAAATCGAGGAAAAGTGCCTTGATTTTCATGTATGTCATCAAATATCTTTCAATTATGGTGACCCTCAAGAGGATGAAGACGCTAAAGATGCACCACCAGAGCTTGAAGAAGGGGTGAAGACAACGGTTGATGCACTAAAAGAGTCAATCTCAGAGTAGTTGAAGCAGTCCTTCCACTTGAGCGTCAAATCCCATCGTTCCGGCTTGCCATTCAAGAAGGACTCACTAATGAAGAAAATTCTCGGTTACGCCTTGAAGAATTAGAAGCTCTTGATGAGAAGAGGCTAGAAGCTCAACAAAGCCTTGAATGTTATCAATCTCGCCTGTTTTGATCTTTTAACAAAAGGGTGCACGTTAGATTTTTCCAAGTGGGTGACCAAGTTCTTGTGATCAAAAGGCCTATTATTACCTCTCGTCGGTCTAGGAGCAAATTCTCTGCTAAGTGGGATGGACCATATATCATACAATAGGTATACTCAAGTGGCGCTTACAAGATAGTTGACTCGGAAGGTTTGCTGATTGGCCCTATCAACGGGAAATTCATGAAGAGATACTACCCTTAAAGAAAATAAATACGCTCCTCGACGCACGAGCATAAACTGCATGTTACTCCTGGCCCACAAGAGTATAAACTATGCACGGTCCAAAAAAATTAAAGTCCGCTGGGTTGAAAACCTCAAAAGAGGCGGCTTAGGCAAAAGTTAGGACATCCAAAAAAAAGTCCACTAGGTTGAAAACCTCGACAGAGGTGGCCTAGGAGAAAGTTAGGACGCAAAAAAAAAAAAACTCGCCCATTCCAAACAAAGAAATGACTTGATCCTCTTCACCAAGGTACGTAGGTAGCTTAGAGTTTCATTCTAAGTTCAGTCATATGCGTTTAAAAAAATACATTACCCAAGGCATTATTCAAATGAGGTACGATGGAGTATAATTCACTTGATTGACACTTGAAAATTAGGTGGACATGTATTCCTTCGTTGTACTCTCTGTCTTATCTTGATGGGTCAATGGGGGCTAGGCCTCCATGTCAAATTGAAGTCTTTGATGGAATGATTGTAGTTTCTTTAATAAGAGGCTAAATATTCAAGTTGAAGTCTCCAATTCTAAGTCAAGTTGATTTTGTCAAGTCTATTACATCAGCAATTTAAAGTATTCAAGCCCGCTAGGTCTTAAAGTTGCAATATTCAAGTGCGCCAAGTCATCAAATCCAGAAAGTATTAAAACCAAAGAAGCTCACTCGTTATAAACTGCAAAATGACTTGATCCTCTTCATCGAGATTGGTAACTTCAAGACAATTATAGTCTTTAGCAGGCTGCAAAGTTTTCTAGACTGTCATGTCTTTTAGCTGAATTCTTCAAGTTTGCCAAGTCGCCAAGTTGAATTCTTTATATTTTCTATATCATTGATTTGAAGTCTCTGCATGCTAAATCTTCAAGTTGAAGTTGAGTTCAATTCTTCTAGTCCGCTAAGTCTTCAACTATCCAAGTCTGCCACGACTTCAAGTTGAATTATTCAAAGTGGCTACATCTTCAAGTTTAGCTCTTATACTTTAACCTTCAAATTGAATCATCAAGTTAAAATCTTAAAATTCACTAAATCTTCAAGTCAAAGACTTCAAATCTGTCATGTCTTCAAATAGAAGCCTACAAGTCTGCCATGTCTTCAAGTTGAAATATAAAAAAAGATTCTTCGATTGTGAGGTTATCTTTACTAAAGTAGTATCTTTGAAATTAATTTTTTCTTCTACCTGCAAAAAAAAGGAGAAATATATCTATATAAAGAAGATCATAAAATTACTTGTGAAGATTGAAGTTGAAGAGATATTCTTGGTGGTTAGCTTTTTGAAAAAATAAATCATGCTTCATACAATCTTTGATTCATGTATCTCGAAATGAGGACGAGTTTTCATTCATTTGCGCTAAAAGGTCAAATCCTTTGGTGGTGAAGTAAAATATTCAAGTTAGACTATATAATGGACTTTGCTGGTCTTCGTCTTGGGCAAAATATAGTCTTCAGCTTAGACGGTATAATAGTATTATCCTCGGACAAAGTAAAGTCTTCAATCTAGAGGGCTGTCTTCGCCTTGGACAAAGTATAGTCTTTTATTTAGACGGTATAATGGTCTTAGCCTCGGACAAAGTAAAGTCTTCAGGTTGGATGGTTGTCTTAGCCTTTGCAAAATAAATCTTTGGCTCAAACGGTGTAATGGTTTTTGCCTCAGATAAAAAGTAAAGTCTTTGGCTTAGATGATGTAATGGTCTTTGTCATAGATAAAGAAAGTCGAGTTTTTAAATAGAATGAAGTCTTTGGCTTAGACAGTATAATGGTCTATGACTCAGATAAAGTGAAGTCAAATCTTCAAACAAAATAGAGTTTTCAGCTTAGACGGTGTAATGGTCTTCACTTCAAATAAAATGAAGTCTTTAGCTTAGACGGTGTAATGGTCGTCGCTTTAGACAAAATAAATCTTTGGCTCAGACGGTGTAATGATCTTTGCCCCAGATAAAAATAAAATCTTTGGCTTTGACATTGTAATGATCTTTGCCATAGATAAAGAAAGTCAAGTTTTCAATTAAAATGAATTCTTTGGCTTAGACGATGTAATAATCTTTGCCTCAGATAAGTGTAATATCTTTGACTTGGACTGTGTAACGGTCTTTGTCATAGATAAATAAAGTCAAGTTTTAAATGACGGTATAATGATCTTTACCTCCAACGTTGAAAACTTTTACCTCATACAAAGTATTGCCTCTGCCTCGTATGAAGTGATGTCTTTGCCAAAAAAGGGAATCAAAACATTAGAATAAAGAATTGAGGACCATGACCCTCGAAAAAAAATAGTTCCTGTGATAAATTTTATGCTTGGCGGGTGGTGCAAGTATTTAGCGATTTATGTGTTGATATACAGCCAAATATAACATGATTAATTATCCAGAGGATACATCAAGATTAATGCATACGCTCGAGGTCATTGAACATAATAGTCATTTTCACTCTAACACATAAATATAAGGATACAATCTCACTGTGATTCCTACAGTCTCAAATAGTTAGAAATTGCAGTACTTTGTATGTTGACACTTTAAGATCTGAACATGCAAATTTCTATGGCATTGAAAACTTACATATATATCCATGGAATAATGATGGTCAACACCAAGCTTTTCAAAAATAAAGAGCCTATCTAAAGTGGAAATATACAAAGAGACAAGTATTATGTTTTAATCTTCAAAGATGTGTATGTGGATGCAAAGCATATTGGTTTGAAGAGAAGACATTAAAGCAGAATATTTTCTCGCTTTGTGAGTACTAATATGCGTGCATTTAAAAGGATACTACTGTTGCCGCTATCAACATTGTTCGTGTGCAAGAATTACTACAAAGTATGTATAAATATCTTTTGGCTCCACTCTTGTAAGATTACTGCCATGTCCATTAAAGTCTACAATGACACAATGATATAGACAAGGCTTATTTATGGATTAAAATAAACCATGAATAGGACAGCAGCAAAAAATGACGGGGTACTTAGTCTACTATTTAAATCGTGATAAAGGAGAAATTGTCTAAAAGAGAAACAAGCCAAGCATTCAACAAAGATAATTCTGAGGACAAATGGAATTTCTTTTTCTTATCATAGAGGGAAGCACTAAGTCTTACATGTACCTCTTAGCCGTAATAGAAACAAAAAAGGATTGCCTTCTGAAGAAGAAAAAAGGGACTCTTATGCTCTTTTGAAATTGCACAGTAAAAACGGTGTTATGCTTCCATATTTATAGAGATGGAAATTGAAAAGACAATGAGCGCCTCACGCTTTTGATCAATCAACGTGTAAACAAAAAAAACAAATTACTCGTTAATTACTTCAAGCCTAATCTGCAAAGTTCACGTCATGATAAGCCTGGGAGTAGGGGGCATTTGTATTTGTAAGCATATAAATTTGGTTGAATTTTAAATTACAAATTATTCGAACCATAGTAAATTCAAGACACTAGTCCAAACAAATATTGTGGCTAGTAAATTGGGCTAATTATTTAAATCCAAAATATAAGTGTTGGGCTAGTATATTTAGTTGGACTACAAATTAAATGATAAGCCCACTTCATTAGCCCAAGGTCCAAATGGCTATTAGTCCATCTTAAAGCCCAGACTCATGCCACGTGTCAAGTGATGTGGCATTCCAAGTTAAAAGAACGAGCCAACAAAATTATGCCACATGTCAAGTGACGTGGTAATCCAAGATAAATAAATGAGCCAATGAAATCGTGCCATGTCAGTGATGTGGCAATGCAAGCCAAATAAATGAGCCAATTAAATCATGCCAAGTGTCCGGATGGTATTGGTCAGTTCAAACGGACGAATCAAATCACTGAGCCATATCACTCTCTACAACTATACATAGAGGTCTTCATAAAGCCAGAAGACACCAGAAGTGATAACAAGAAGCAAGCAGAAAGCTCGTGCATCAAACATCGTAGATTTCTCTACAAGCTACAAGTTCAAGCACTCAAGCTACAAGTTCAAGTTCAAGTTCAAGATCAAGAACGAAACCAAATCATATACCAAAGGTGTTCAAGATCAAATTACTTGTTCGTGATAAAACCCAAATTCAAGTTCAAGGAGGAGATTCAAGATCAAGTTTTACAAGCCCTTGAATCAAATCAAAGTCAAGCTCATCAAGATACTTTACATTCTTGAAGAATCAGAGGAATACCATAGAGATTGTAACACTTTCATTTATTGAAATCAAATACCACATTTGTTACACAAATTTTCAGTCTTGATTATTTATTTTTCTCGACGCGAAAATTTATTGTTACAGTGACATGTTATCATAACTCTAATGTCTCTTGAGAGAAGCATTACATATTAATATTTTATGTATTATGCTCGACAAAAAAAAAATATGAACAATTTAAAATTTGTGATCCACATTGGTTATTTAAAGCTCTTGAATTTTAGTCTTATATATTTAAATGAGTCTCATTAAGTTAAATGGAATGAAAAAGTAAATCACCTTACTGTGTTAAACTAATGTGAAGAAAGGACTATGGTAACCAGAGAAAGGTATAGCGCTCCAAAATTATTTGAAGAAGAAGAAATTGAATACTTTTGAATAGTACAGAGAATATAATTCCCCTTAATTTTATCTTACTTGATTACCTAATTTTCAAAAGGTAGATAAAAGATGAACAATTCATTTTTTTCATATTCACCAATGATATTATTTGTATTCTAACACTTATTGATGTATACATAAATACATTTATTGCCACGACCCTAACCCCGAATTCGGCCGTGATGTCGCCTCTCGTGAAGACAAGGCCAGCCAATTAAACAAATTCTCATTTTTAAACATTTAAATAGCATAATAATAGTCTACACATGGATTCATAACACGAAATAGCAGAAAATACGGATAACAAATACGGAAAACTAGCCCGACACAATCATAATCGGGGTGTCACAAGTCAAGAGCATCTAAGAGTCACAGTACAGTCTGCTAAAGTCATAGGCTACTACAAGTGTTCATAGAGTAGAGACACGGAGTTGCGGACGCCAACAGCTACCTCGTAATCTCAGCAAAAGCCCGTCTAGAGCTGGAGGGAATCAACACTCCGGAGCGGAACTAGCTACGCCTGAATCTGCACACAAGGTGCATCGAGTAAAGTGAGTAACGAATATAAATAATGACTGAAAGAAAGAAAACACGTAAAACATATGGCAACCTATAATAAAGCAGTAAAATTAGTTAAAATCAATAAAACCAGTAAAACTTAAGTAATTGACAGATAATTATGATAAAGTAAACAAATAGAAATTTGCCCCTCGGTCACAGTATCAACAATCCAGCCCCTCGGGCAACATCTTAGAACCGTATAAGCCCCTCGGGCTCAAGCTCACATCACAATGGGTACCCGGGCTCACTGGGGGTGTGCAGACTCCTGGAGGGGCCCCTTATGGCTCAATCGCAATATCAAGCCATCTCGTGGCATCATAAACTAGGCCCTCGACCTCATATCAATCAAGCCACCTCGTGGCGTACATATCTCAGGCCCTCGGCCTCAAATCAGTATCAGTGTTTCCTCACCATATAGGCACTCGGCCTTACTCAGTCAAAAACCATCACAAGCCCATCGGGCAATAGTAAAACAGTATTTCTCAGCCCAAATATTATTTAAATCTTAAAACTGAGTAAACATGGCTGAGTTTGAAAAATAGTGGAAAATAACATGACTGAGTTCGAGTAATAAGACAAAACAGTGATAAAATATCAATGAAAAGTCCCAAAGGGTTCAAATAGTTGGTACTAGGCCCAAATATAACATTCAGTCCAAAAATAATGATAGAAAATAGTTTTCAATCGAATACGCGGTAAAATCATCAGTCGGGATGGACTATGTCACAATCCCCAATGGTTCTCTACCCCAATCGAAAAATACCAAAAATTTCAAAATTAGCAAAACCCTAGCCCTGAGCCCACTTCTCGAGAGAATTTTTTACATCAACAAGTTCCTTATCTCACCACAAGTTCATACATACCAAAAGTTCTCAAATCCGACCCCAATTGGTCCTCCAAATCCCCAAATCAAAAGTCCAAAATTCCAAGCCCTAGTTCTTCCATTTTTAGCTTAAGTTCCATGGTTTTCTAGGTAGATTTCACAATAGAATCGAGTTTCAAGTTAAAAAATCTTACCTAAAATCGTTTCCCCCTTGAATCCCTCTTTAATCTCCTTCAAAAAGATCTCAAAATGATTAACTATGGGTGAAAATAGACCCAAGATCGCGGACAAGACGACTTAAAAGCGTTCTGCCCAGGCCTGTATTTCCTTCATCGTGATCGCGGCACTCCCTTGCGATCGCGAAGAACAAATCTTCAGCTTTCCAAAATTACACTACGCGAACGCGACCAGGCTTACGAGAACGCGATGACCAGACGTGGTAACCCTACGCGATCACGGACATAACCCCGCTTTCGTGATGCACAACATCCTGCCAAGACCCAGGCCCAATTGACTCTATGCGAACGCGACCACACTCACGCGTTCGCGATGAACAACTCTCCCAAGCTACGCGATCGCGAGCCTCCAATCGCGAACGCGAAGAACAAGTGGGTTCCCTCCTCAATTCCTTCTACGCGATCGCGAGACTCCCTACGCGATCGCGAAGGGCAAATTCTCTGCAACACCTGCAATTTCTGCTACTTTTAAACTCCAAAAATGGTCCGAATGACTATCTGAAACTCACCCGAGGCCCCCGAGACTTCAACCAAAGGCACCAACACATCCTAAAACCTTATTCAAACTTGCTACAATCATCAAAACACCTCACGCAATATCAAATTGCCCAAAACACATCGGATTCAAGCTTAAGTTTCTAAAAACCTTTCGAAAAACGCTTTCGATCAAAAACCCAATCAAACCACGTCCGAATTATCAGAAATTTTGCACACACATCTCAAATGATAGAACGAAGCTATTGCAATTCTCGGAATTCCATTCCGACACTCGGCTCAAAATCTCACCTACCAACTGAAAATCGCCAAAATATCAACTTCGCCAATTCAAGCCTAATTCTACTCCGGGCCTCCAAAACCCATTCTGATCACACTCCTTAGTCACAAATCACCTCTCGAAGCTAACCGAACCATCGGAACTCACATCTGAGTCCTCTAACACATAAGTCAATATCCAGTTGACTTTTCCAACTTAAGCCTTCTTAAAAGAGACTAAGTATCTCAAACCTTATCAAAAATCATTCCGGACTCGATCCGACCAATCCGATACCACAAAATACGGATAACGAAGCATAAAAAAGCAGAAATGGGAAAAACAGAGCGGTAACTCATGAGACGACTGGCAGGGTCGTCACACTTATAGGTGTATATGATGAAACTGAAAGTTTTTGCATGACATATACATTAAAACAGAAATAGTGAGGCTTAAAATATTACAAAAAAGATAAATCAACCTTGGTAATACAATTGATATTAGTATGGATAAAGGATATGAAAAAATTTTACACATGATAATATGTTTGTTTTACTGTAATTTATTCATAAAAGATCTTAAAGATTACACGAGAATGCTAGCTTTTGGTACATTTAAATTTGTAATTAAAATAAATTAAATTAAATATTTACAAATATATATGCATTGAGTTATTTTTACTATATATATTCTAAAAGATGATATGGAATTCACGTGCAACGCAGGCGTAGATAGACTAGTACTATTCAATATCCCCAACTAAAGAAACTCGTAGTCAAGAATATTTCTTCTACACGTTGAATCAGCAACCTAAGAGCGTGAGTGTATATGTATATGCAGTCAAATAAGCATCAATATATCTAGATTTTTCTTTAAACTACTACTTAACATTTAGGAGTTTGGGAAACAATTCCTATATAATAGTTTAAACTTTCAAATGATATACTATTCATGAAGACCTCATTTAAAATTCAGAAGCACTAATCTTGATTAATTTGTCAGTAGAACCGCAAATCATTGTAGTTGAACAGCCACTCTCACAATCTATGTTGTGAAACCCGAATCCTCCAAAAATAATACATTTTTGAAAAATCTGACGCGGATGCATTGGTGATGGAGTCGGCGTAACAGAGCTGATAATTGAGCATTGAGAGCTAACGCAGCCACCATGATTCGCGTAGATCCCTTGAGGTTAAATCATCGATCTTGAACACTAATACATCTTCTCCGTGCTGGTCGGTCACTTGTTTTACTGAACGGCGGCAGAGTGGGCATGTTACGTGCCCAAGTCCGATCCATCGGTCCAAGCAAAATCTGTGAAAGAGGTGATGGCATGTTAACACTTTTACCTCTTCGTCTTCTTCAACTTTACTCAAACAAACAGAACATTCTACAATTTCTCTATTTGATTCGTAGCTCCTTAGATGAAGTTGAAAGTGATATTCTAACTTCTGATCTGAAAGGAAATTGGATAAACCAATCAACAAGTTCCAACACCTTTTCAATTTTAGAGCAACTAAATCTGCATACTCCATATAGAATTGGTGATCTTGATAAGATTGTCAACTTAATTGGAAGAAAATGCTGTTTGAATCTTTTTTCTTTGTTCAAGTAATGAGGGAAACCAAGAGAAAATGCGAACTATATATAGAGAGAGACATATATAGGCTAATGCCCGTATCAACGTTATTTTGTATGCTCATTGAATTTAATATAGAGGCATTGAAAAGAAAGGTTTTGCACTTTACACATGAACTTATTAAGGTTTATCTTGAGTTGAGGATATACATCATAAACAGTTGTTGTTTAATTTGTAAAACCTTGATGTTGGCTTCTGATATAGGAGCTAAGTAATATTTTTTTATGAACGGAAATGATCAAGAGACCATGGTCGAGGACGTGTTAGAAAAGTTAGCAAAGAGATTTTGTGATATACGTATTAATTAGAGAAACTTGTAAATCGGGTAACTGATAATAAATTGATGAATATTGATTGGATGGATTTTGATTTTCAGTTGCACGTTTTTTCCTTTGATTGGATGGATTTTGATTCACAGACTCAAGAAAATTGTTATTTTCTTCCCTTAATAGGTTGCTTTAGCCCGTGGCGGATCCATAGTGTAATATGTGGGTTAATGTAAATTCAAAAAAATTTGTCCAAATTTTGTATATACATACTAAGATATTTCCTAAGTATTTATAAATATTGACCGTGAATCTACTTTGTAGTGTGTATTAAGTAGAGATTGTTGTTATAACAAGCACTATTTGTTCCTGGGTTACCCGTATAGAGGCTTTATCGGTGTTACATACGTATAACTTATTATTATATAATCAAATTAACAGTGTAGTGGACACAGATTAGACAATAGCTATGCTGGAAGGGAGCTGCTTCCATAAAATCCTATCCATAGTTTCGCTAGAGGTTTTGACATTGTATACAACGTACTCATATAATTGACAGAAAATAATCCTAATTATAGATATTGGCATCTAATAGTTAATAAATGTATAGAATGCCAATTCTTCTTTTGGCATGGTATAACATCATATCCATATAATTGGCAGAAAATAGCCTAGTTATAGATTTGGCATCTAATAGCCAATAAATGTATGTCACAATAATATGTATATCACTACTTTTTTCTTCTTCTTTGTCTATATCAATATGTATATTAAAATTTTATTTTCATTCTTTGTATATAAATTATATTATTCTTTGTATATCAATAATATAAAATTATACATATAGTTATTACTGCCTTTATATCAATGTTTATCACAATAAAAATATTGTGTTATTTGTATATCATGCACATCGGACATGTGTACCAAAATAGATATCATAAGTTTATTTTTCTTATTTTTGTATATCAAAAATTAATTTTTTTGTATACCAATATATTATTTACTCCCACAATTATATTATTATTTTTATATTTTAGAACTTACTTAAACATGCTATATTAAAAATTTATTTTCCTTTTTTGATCAATGATGTATTATTTTTTTTTAATAGTATATAACATAATAATAATGTGTATATCAAAAAAATTTATTAAAAATTTATTTTCTTTCTTTGTATAACACATTTCAGATTGAAACTCAAACATCCCCTATTGTAACTCATATATATCTCTATGTAAATCAATGATATCTCGTGTATATTATGTTTATATGTGTATATCCATAAAAATTTGTGTTATATATACGATATACAATGTGATATACACAGGCGTTCATAAATAAATTGTGTTGTATACATGATATACAAAGTGATATACATAGACGTCCTTAAAAACTTATGTGTGATGATATAACTGATGTACACGATATACAATGTAATATACACATGTCGCAGTTAGATTTTTAGGTCTGATTTTTTGCCTGAAACCAGCATAAATCACTTCTTATCTTGCTCAAATTTTGTATATAGCATCGTTTAGGTATTTTCAATCAATTTTAATCACACACACTCGTTTAATCCAACTAAAAAAGGAAGTAAGAAGAAAAATAAAGTTGAAATATATTTTTTCTTTCTTAGTTTTTGCTAATTTTGATAAAAGTTTGTATATAGCCTAGTTTAGGTGCGCATCTACGCTGAGTGAATCACCGTCCATTTCAATAACATGATTAATTCCCCTCATGTTTCATCAAAAATCTAAAATCTCATAGCGTTCACATCTTATAGGTTGCTCTTCTTCGATTGCGGCGGAAATTAACTGGACAACTTCGGCAAGGCATCGATGGTTGTGGATGCTGATTTGACGATGCAATTTGTTTGGATAAAAGAAAAAATTAAAAAAATCCTAAATTCTCTCTCCCCCTCTTTGAGATAGAAGAAGAAAAATGAGAAAAAGGGGGGACGCCATAATAAGCATGTAGTTTTTTTTGGAAGAGAATATAAAAAAGAGTAGTTTTTTTAAAGATTTGGCTATATAATGACAATTGTTTGGGACTATCTTTTCCAAACCTAATATAAGGCTAAAAAATTATCAATTTCTGTTATGAGTTGTTATAGGATGCTAATTTTTCTTTTTGCTATTCCCATTAACTAAAAACATTAATCATTCTAGATGCTTCGACGCTTGATTCTCGAATACGGTGTGAATCTAACATGTGAATATTTAGGTGGGGTGTACTCGAAGGTTGAAGATTCTCAAGGGGGGCCGAATACATATGTAGCCCCTTAAAATTATTCATATTTTTCATTCAGACACCTAAACTAAGGGTTGTTCCTATTGTATCCCTGAACTCACAATAATGTGTCCTATTAAACATAAAAAGCTGACATGGCACGAATAGTGAGATTCATTTACTTTGGGCGTGTGGTGATGTTAAAATCCAGCTGACATGGATTTAACAAAAATAAAAACAACCCAAAATACATACTTTAATTCTAGAAAAAAAGTATGAGCTTCGAGATGCTTCATCTCGTCGGACGGCAAGGTAAGTTTTTGGAAAACTTGAGAAACTATAATCACAGGTGGAATTCTGAATTAAGGATATATCTGATTGTGGAAAGTAGTTGTCCCTATGGATTCTAGTGACTAAAATCCCACCTAATGATAATATGTTTGTTCTTTGATCTTTGGCTTGCCGTTTCCAGAATTAGGTGTTTAATGGATCACTAAAGATTTTTTCTTGAAATATACACTCTCTATATATACATATATAGTCTTCTCTTTGCATCCTTTGTAAGTAAAACTTGCAGAGACGGCTATAATTAAAGCAATACATAGAAATTACAGCACCCCCACCTTTCATGGAGGTTTGACCATGGCAAAGATTACACGAAGGAGAAAGAACTTAGATGACCAAATCACACAAAAACCTGAGAATCATTCCTTATCAAGAGAAATCCATAAATTCAATGAAGACCCAAAATATGGGGAAGAAGAAGATCAGGAATGGGGGGCGACCGGGAGCGGATTTAGGGGGGCGCAAGGGTGTTCACCCGAATACCCTTCGCCAAAAAATTACACTGTATATATATAAGGCAAAATCTATTTTTACCTCTGTATATTAAGTTTTGAATAACCTTAACACAATCCAAAAGTGTAATTTAGTGGTCAAGGGGGTTCAAAATCTACATAAGGTCATGGGTTCAATTTCCACTAGTTACAAAAAAAATTTTTGAACCCCCTTCGTGAAAATCCTGCCTCCTCCACTGGGGGTGACGACAACCAAGAATGGAAAGGATGAGGAGTTGTGAAAAAAAAAAACACTGCAAAAGAGAGATTATTTTAAAAATTTTCAGGTGTAGCATATTGATTAGTAGATTTGCCATGTCAGCGGCATGTCAGAACACGCATTTGTTTTGGGCGTAAATTGCAGTTAGATTTTAATAGGACACATTGCTTTGAGTTCAGGGATTCAATAGGAATAACCCTCAATTTAGGTGTCTAAATGGAAAAAAATGAACAAGTTTAAGGGGCTACATATGTATTCGGGCTTCACGAGGAGTTATGCGTGGCAGGGCGGGTTGAAGCTTATGCGGGTGCAGGGGGTGGGAGGGGC
>MU702849.1:167583-187677 GCA_026770625.1 Nicotiana glauca | reverse complement strand
GGCGGGTTTTAATTTAAAAATTAAACTCAATGCGGGGTGGGGCGGGTTGCGAGTCCATTGCCTTTATCCAGTTTTGGGCCTTTACAACTTTAGGCCTTTACGCTAACACTGGAAGTATACTTTCATTTTTAATAACAATCTTCAAATACATATTGAACCATATTCTGTAGGAAAATCATATCGTTGTTTTTTTATTTTTATTTTTTGTTTTTTTTTTGTTTTTTTTACCGGAACACATTTACCTGATCATGTGTTTGATTCTAGATTTCTAGTAATATTTTTTAATTAGAAGTAATAATTTTCTTGAAAGTTTAGCAGCTTATAAATTATGTTAATCATTTGTTACTATTAGTTCATAGTTTACCAAAACTAAACGTAATAATTTATTGAAATCATAATCTTATTTCAATATTATATTACCTTGTTTATAACTACAACTGCCCGTTTATCGATTCGGGATGTTGTATATTTTTTTCCATTCGGACGATGTGCTAATATTTTGTAGATCATGAAGTTTAGTTGTCAAATTTTAAAAGTTTTACCTTATAGATTAATCAATAAGTAAGATTATATAGATATCCTAAAAAAATTAGTCCTAAACTACTTTATAAATAGAATAACTTTTGGTGCAACATGTTAAGTGAAAAATAGATATTTGGATCATTAAAACAAGTTACTAATCAATAGAAATGAAAAAGGATGAATAGGAAAAAAAAAAAAATTATGCGGGACGGGTTGAAAAAAAAAATTCACTATACGGCATGGGGCAGGTTGAGTCATTACAGATTTAAGTTGAACCCGCCCTGTCCTGTCCCATTGACATTCCTACAAGGAGTTGTGCACATACACGTACAACATGTACATGTGAAGTTGTGAACATGCATAAAACACAACTTTTACACAACATTAGTCCTTTGATTTTTAAAACAGCTTAACTTTAAGTTACTGATAACGCAAGCAATTATTTACGCACATCAATTAAAAGTTAGATCTAATTAATTTTCACACTAAATATGGTTTGATAACTCTGTAAGAAAATATAAAATAACCCACTGGAGTAGGTAGGTCCCATTTCAGGACATAAATGCCCTCTAAGAGGGTGTTGATCCTATGGCCAACCTAAACTAGAAGAACCCAAATAGTCGGCTCGTCTAATTTTTTAAACTAATAATAGTGTGTTGACGTATAATATATGTATAATTTATGTATAATATATGTATAACTGTGAATCATTTATGTATACCGATTAGAAAAAATAAAATATTGAATCAGGTCTACTATTTGTGTAACAATCACCCTAAAATACGAGTATAAAGTTCAAGTGCATTAGAGGTCCACTAGATGTCCACGACTAATTACTTTGTAGTTTGTATCAGGCCACCCTATAAAATGACTATTTTATGCTCCTGAACCAATAAATTAATTAACAGTTTGAGATGAATTAAAGGAGTACTAATTATTAGGACATAAAAAAAAGAACCTTAGTGACAAATTAAGGTCCAAAACTTATATTTATACCAGCAAAATTAACGACTATATTCACTTCATTTCTTTTTCACTCTGAAGCTGATTAAATGTTCCGTGATGCTTACTGTTACTGCTACTACTTTTTCCTCCTTTCATGGTAGTTGAATCTTGAGTCCTTCCTCGTGACGAATAACACAAGTTCAAGATCAACTTCTCATGCTCTTGAATTAACCAAACCATCAAATTCAAGATTAGCTCAAAATCCATCAATCATGTTTAGAAGAGGAGAATCGGAGGAAAGATTAGCTCTCTTTTGATTTGAAATGTTGTTGAGATTGTATTTTCTTAATTTTTTCTCATGCATTTAGATTTATATTACAAGCACATATCAAGCTACAGAAAAAGAAAGAAACACATATGATTACATAAAACAAAGTTAGGATGCACGATCAGTTTAGAGGCTAAATTAAAGAGTAAGTAATCAGTAACTAGCAATAGGAATATGGATTTATATGGATATACAGTGAGAATTTTTATATTATCACTATACTTTTGTGACGACCCAAAGGGGTCATCACCTGTTTTAAATGAATTATGTGCTTCCGAGGCCTTGAAAACCTCATTTAGGGTCGCCTCGATTTGCGTACGCAGTCCGGGCGCATAGCCAGAAAGCTTAAATATGAAATTAGGTGAAAAATGCTAAGTTTTGATATTAAAATGAATAAATTTGACTTTGGTTAATTTTTTGGGAAAAAGGATCCGGACCCATGATTTGACCATCCCGAAAGGTCCATAGGAAAATATGGGACTCGGGCATATGCCCGGAATCGAATTTCGAGGTTCCGAGCCCGAGAAATAAATTTTTAAAGGAAATTATTTTTCTGAAATTTTTAAGGAAAAATTGAAACGAAATTTGATTAGAATGTGTTGGTATCGCGCCCGTATTTTGGTTCCGGCATCCGGTACATTTCTTATATATAATTTAAAATGTTTCCGTAAAGTTTGGTTAAAATCGAATGTCGTTTGACGTGTTTCGGACTTGAAATCCTAAATTTGAAACTTAATGAAGTTTGAGGAACAACTCTTGATTTTGAGGTTTGATTCATTATTTTTTATGTTATTTTGGCGATTTGATCGCACAGATAAGTTCGTATGATATTTTTGAGTTAGTTCATGTGTTTGGTTAGGAGCCCGAGGGTTCGGGTGTGATTTGGATAAGTTTCGGAGTTGTTTTAGCCTTAGAAATGTTGCAGAAATAGCTGTTGTCTGTTGTCCAGTGATTTCCTCTATGCGATCGCATAAGAAGGGTCGTGATAGCATAGAGCAAACTTCAGGGGTTCATAAATCCTTCTATGCGATCGCATTCTCCTCCCCACGATTGTGTTGTATAAAGCCCAGCTTTCATTTTTCTTCTTCTATGCGATCGCGTGTTATTGTCCGCGATCACAGTGCTCAGAAACTCAACTCTATGCGATCGCGAACAAACTTCAGGGGTTCACAAATCCTTCTATGCGATCGCATTCTCCTCTTCGCGTTGTATAAAGCCCAACTTTTATTTTTTTCTTCTATACGATCGCGTGTTATTGTCCGTGATCGCAGTGCTCAAAACTCAACTCTATGCGATCGCAAACTTATGTCCGTGATCGCAGTGCACAACAAACTTTACCCTATGCGATCGTAACCTATTGCCCGCGCCCAGTTATTTTAATTCTTCAAAACAGAATGAAACAGGATTTTTATAAAACCTCACGAACTCTTTCTTCTCCAAAGTTCTAGGGCGACCATTGAAGTATCCTTTCAGCATTAACTCACGGGTTAGTAATCTTTAACTCATTTTCTTCATTTTTCATCAACATCTATTGAAATTCTAGACCTAAAACATGTGATTTAAGGTAGAAAATTCGGTACATGGATAGGTTTAGGGCTTTTTAATTTTTCTTGATTTAGACCTCGTTTTGGGGTCAAATTTGAAAATAAATTATATATTTGGGCTCGTGGGTGAACGGGGGGTTTGATTTTGGTCCGAACCTCGTGTTTTGACCAAGTGGGCCCGGGGTCAATTTTTTAGTTTTTTGAAAAAAATAATGGAAAAGATATAAGTAAGCATTGGGTTCATATTGTTTAGCATTTATTGATGTATTGATGTTATTATTGTATAGATACGATTGATTTGGAGCCAAATTCGAGAGGAAAGGCGGTTATTGAGGATTGATTTGATCGTAGAATTTTAGGAAAGTGTTTGGTCTAACCCTAGCTTGAGGGATTAGAAGTTGAGTCCTATTTGCTAATTGCTTCTTGTTGAGTACGACGTATAGGCATAGTGACGAGTATCTATACGTTGGTGTTGAGCATGACCTTGAATCTTAAATTGATTGTTGTTGTGTTCTTAAATAACACTTCAAATGCTATAAATTGATGACTCTTGATATTGAGCAGAGATTTAGTTTATTCTCGTGGACTTTATTTATGTTTGAGTACTGGTATTAATCGGGCCGAGAAAGAGTTGGGCTAGGATTTGGTTATAGCTGATTCTCCCTTGCCGGGATGGTTATTTTGATATTGTTGTTCCCTTAGGGGAAATTATTATTATATTGCTTTTGTTTTCATTGGTGAAATTTTATTGTGACTTTGTGTTGAATTGAAATGGGAGCGGGTGGTACACCTACCCCAAGTTATTTATTGAACCAGGAGCAGGTGGTACGCCTACCACAAGTTATTAATTGAAATGGGAGCGAGTGGTACGCCTACCACAAGGTATTGATGAAATAGGAGCGGGTGGTACGCCTACCACGAGTTATGATAAAATGGGAGCGGGTGGTATGCCTACCACGAGATTTGATGAAATGGGAGCGGGTGGTACGCCTACCCCAAGTTATTTATTGAACCAGGAGCAGGTGGTACGCCTACCACAAGTTATTAATTGAAATGGGAGCGAGTGGTACGCCTACCACAAGGTATTGATGAAATAGGAGCGGGGGGGACGCCTACCACGAGTTATGATAAAATGGGAGCGGGTGGGATGCCTACCACGAGATTTGATGAAATGGGAGCGGGTGGTACGCCTACCCCAAGTTATTTATTGAACCAGGAGCAGGTGGTACGCCTACCACAAGTTATTAATTGAAATGGGAGCGAGTGGTACGCCTACCACAAGGTATTGATGAAATAGGAGCGGGGGGGACGCCTACCACGAGTTATGATAAAATGGGAGCGGGTGGGATGCCTACCACGAGATTTGATGAAATGGGAGCGGGTGGTACGCCTACCCCAAGTTATTTATTGAACCAGGAGCAGGTGGTACGCCTACCACAAGTTATTAATTGAAATGGGAGCGAGTGGTACGCCTACCACAAGGTATTGATGAAATAGGAGCGGGGGGGACGCCTACCACGAGTTATGATAAAATGGGAGCGGGTGGGATGCCTACCACGAGATTTGATGAAATGGGAGCGGGTGGTACGCCTACCCCAAGTTATTTATTGAACCAGGAGCAGGTGGTACGCCTACCACAAGTTATTAATTGAAATGGGAGCGAGTGGTACGCCTACCACAAGGTATTGATGAAATAGGAGCGGGGGGGACGCCTACCACGAGTTATGATAAAATGGGAGCGGGTGGGATGCCTACCACGAGATTTGATGAAATGGGAGCGGGTGGTACGCCTACCCCAAGTTATTTATTGAACCAGGAGCAGGTGGTACGCCTACCACAAGTTATTAATTGAAATGGGAGCGAGTGGTACGCCTACCACAAGGTATTGATGAAATAGGAGCGGGGGGGACGCCTACCACGAGTTATGATAAAATGGGAGCGGGTGGGATGCCTACCACGAGATTTGATGAAATGGGAGCGGGTGGTACGCCTACCCCAAGTTATTTATTGAACCAGGAGCAGGTGGTACGCCTACCACAAGTTATTAATTGAAATGGGAGCGAGTGGTACGCCTACCACAAGGTATTGATGAAATAGGAGCGGGGGGGACGCCTACCACGAGTTATGATAAAATGGGAGCGGGTGGGATGCCTACCACGAGATTTGATGAAATGGGAGCGGGTGGTACGCCTACCCCAAGTTATTTATTGAACCAGGAGCAGGTGGTACGCCTACCACAAGTTATTAATTGAAATGGGAGCGAGTGGTACGCCTACCACAAGGTATTGATGAAATAGGAGCGGGGGGGACGCCTACCACGAGTTATGATAAAATGGGAGCGGGTGGGATGCCTACCACGAGATTTGATGAAATGGGAGCGGGTGGTACGCCTACCCCAAGTTATTTATTGAACCAGGAGCAGGTGGTACGCCTACCACAAGTTATTAATTGAAATGGGAGCGAGTGGTACGCCTACCACAAGGTATTGATGAAATAGGAGCGGGGGGGACGCCTACCACGAGTTATGATAAAATGGGAGCGGGTGGGATGCCTACCACGAGATTTGATGAAATGGGAGCGGGTGGTACGCCTACCCCAAGTTATTTATTGAACCAGGAGCAGGTGGTACGCCTACCACAAGTTATTAATTGAAATGGGAGCGAGTGGTACGCCTACCACAAGGTATTGATGAAATAGGAGCGGGGGGGACGCCTACCACGAGTTATGATAAAATGGGAGCGGGTGGGATGCCTACCACGAGATTTGATGAAATGGGAGCGGGTGGTACGCCTACCCCAAGTTATTTATTGAACCAGGAGCAGGTGGTACGCCTACCACAAGTTATTAATTGAAATGGGAGCGAGTGGTACGCCTACCACAAGGTATTGATGAAATAGGAGCGGGGGGGACGCCTACCACGAGTTATGATAAAATGGGAGCGGGTGGGATGCCTACCACGAGATTTGATGAAATGGGAGCGGGTGGTACGCCTACCCCAAGTTATTTATTGAACCAGGAGCAGGTGGTACGCCTACCACAAGTTATTAATTGAAATGGGAGCGAGTGGTACGCCTACCACAAGGTATTGATGAAATAGGAGCGGGGGGGACGCCTACCACGAGTTATGATAAAATGGGAGCGGGTGGGATGCCTACCACGAGATTTGATGAAATGGGAGCGGGTGGTACGCCTACCCCAAGTTATTTATTGAACCAGGAGCAGGTGGTACGCCTACCACAAGTTATTAATTGAAATGGGAGCGAGTGGTACGCCTACCACAAGGTATTGATGAAATAGGAGCGGGGGGGACGCCTACCACGAGTTATGATAAAATGGGAGCGGGTGGGATGCCTACCACGAGATTTGATGAAATGGGAGCGGGTGGTACGCCTACCCCAAGTTATTTATTGAACCAGGAGCAGGTGGTACGCCTACCACAAGTTATTAATTGAAATGGGAGCGAGTGGTACGCCTACCACAAGGTATTGATGAAATAGGAGCGGGGGGGACGCCTACCACGAGTTATGATAAAATGGGAGCGGGTGGGATGCCTACCACGAGATTTGATGAAATGGGAGCGGGTGGTACGCCTACCCCAAGTTATTTATTGAACCAGGAGCAGGTGGTACGCCTACCACAAGTTATTAATTGAAATGGGAGCGAGTGGTACGCCTACCACAAGGTATTGATGAAATAGGAGCGGGGGGGACGCCTACCACGAGTTATGATAAAATGGGAGCGGGTGGGATGCCTACCACGAGATTTGATGAAATGGGAGCGGGTGGTACGCCTACCCCAAGTTATTTATTGAACCAGGAGCAGGTGGTACGCCTACCACAAGTTATTAATTGAAATGGGAGCGAGTGGTACGCCTACCACAAGGTATTGATGAAATAGGAGCGGGGGGGACGCCTACCACGAGTTATGATAAAATGGGAGCGGGTGGTATGCCTACCACGAGATTTGATGAAATGGGAGCGGGTGGTACGCCTACCACGGAACTTTTTATAAAATGGGAGCAGGTGGTACACCTACCACGGAAACATTAAGAAATGAGATCGGGTTGCACGCTTACAACGAGATGTGTACAGACAGTAAAATCTATTTTTTTTTCCTTTATTCGTGTTAGAGTTAAACTGTTGATTTTTCATTATTATTCTTTGAAGTCCTGTATTATCTGCTATCCCGAAGCATGTTTCCCTCACATTAAAATGTTTATTCTTATTTATTTTTCTGCTGTATATGAATATAACTGCACATGTTTATGTTGTAGTCATGTCTAGCCTCGTCACTACTTCACCGGGGTTAGGCTAGGCATTTACAAGTACATGGGGTCGGTTGTGCTGATTCTACACTTTGTGCTCTTTTGCACAGATCCATGTACCGGACAACAACAGTAGTTCGGGAGTCTTCCTTCAGTCCACCGAGGCACCGAGGTAGTCTTGCAGGCGTCCGCAGGCCCGACGTCTCCTCTATCTTACATTTCATTCTGTTATCTCATGTATCGAGACAAACAATGTTAATTTTCCTTCAAACTGCTGTATTTAGTACTCTTAGTAGTCCGTGGATGTTGTGACACCGGTTCTTGTATAGAGGCATATGATAATTTTCGCATTATTGCTCAGTTTATTTAATTTAAGTCTTCCGCTTAAATTTTATATTTCCGATGTTATTCTAATATTTAACGCTTGTTGATATGATTGTAAAACGAATTTGAAATGAAAGAGTTAGGAGTTTATTATTTATGGCTTGCCTAGCTTCTATGAGTAGACGCAATCACGACCCCCGAGGGTGGAAAATCCGTGTCGTGACAGGTTTGTATCAGAGCTCTAGTTTGCATGGGTCTCACAATTCATGGACAAGCTCAGTAGAGTCAGAGAGATCGGTATGGCGACGTCTGTATTTATCCCCTAGATGCTACAGAGTTAGGGAAAGTTTCACATTTGTTCTTTTTTGTCGTGCGGTTTGGTTTCTCAATGCTAATTGAATTTCTACTCTGTTCTTTCGTAGATGGCGAAAACACGCGCTTCCTTATCTTCTGATCAGCAGTTCGAGCCCCAGGCAGCTTCCACGAGGGGCAGAGGGCAAGGCCGAGGCCGTGCTAGAGGCCAAGGTAGGGGCAGAGCTCAGCCCCGAGCAGCAGCACCAGTGGTGGAGCCTCAGGTTAACTTTGACGAGGAGGTTTCGGTCCTAGCCCCAGCAGTTTTGGTGGGCCCAGCTCAGGTCCCAGATGGGTTTATTGCTACCCCAGTTCTTCAGGACGCTCTTGTTCGATTGGAGGGCTTTATGGAGAGCGTCACCCGAGTAGGTTTGCTTCCTGTAGTATCAGCCACTTCTCAGGATGGAGGAGGAGCCCAGACTCCTGCTACTCATACTCCGGAGCAGGTAGCTCGCAGCTCAGCTGGGTCTGGTAGCCCAGGCCGGTGATAGAGCAGCTATGTCTACTTATACTTTGTGGAGATTGGACAATTTCACCAAGCTCTTCACTTCTACATTTAGCAGTGCATCTACCAAGGATCCCCAGGACTATCTTTACAGTTGCCACAAGGTTCTTCGGAACATGGGTATTGTTGAGACCAATGGGGTTGATTTCGTTACATTTCGGTTGTGTGGATCCGCCAAGACTTGGTGGAGGGATTATTGTTTAGGTAGACCAGCAGGATTACCAGCCTTGACTTGGGAGCAGTTCACACATATATTTCTGGAGAAGTTTATCCCTATTACACAGCGAGAGGCCTATCGGCGGCAGTTCGAGCGTCTCCATTAGGGATCCATGACAGTCACCTAGTACAAGACCAGGTTTATTGATTTTGCTCATCATGCTCTTGTTATACTTCCCATTGAGATGGAGATAGTGAGACGGTTTATGGATGGACTCATTCACCCTATTCGTCTCTAGATGGCTTCAGAGGCTGGGAGCGAGATATCCTTTCAGGAGGAGGCCAATGTGGCCCGGAGAATTGAGATGGTATTGTCACAGGGGGGTGTTTATAGGTCAGTCAGGCATGTTCAATGGTACCTCGTCTGGAGGTAGAGATTCGTATGATAGGGGTCATCCTCCAAGGCCCTTTCAGTCGGTTCTTCAAGTTTCTCACGGTGCTTCTGGTAACCGTGGTCCTCAGATGCAGTATTCCCATCAGCAGTCCTTCAGTGCACCACCAGCACCTATTAGTGCACCACCGCTTCAGAGTTTCCAGGGTCGTCAGCCCCAACAGCCGAGGTCTTGTTTTACTTGTGGCGACATGAGGCATATTGCTAGGTATTGCCCACGCACGCTAGGTGGCTCTCAGCATCAGAGTTCTCGTGCCATGGTTCAGGCACCAGGTGTTCCACAGCCCGCCCAGCCAGCTAGAGGTGGGGGTAGAGGTGCTAGAGATAGAGGTAGAGGTCATAGAGGTGGAGCTCAGACAGCCAAAGGTGGAGGCCTGCCAACAGCATGCCGACCTAGAGAGGTAGATCAGAGTGGTGGGGCCCAGACCCGATGTTATGCTCTTCAGGTCAGCCCCGAGGCAGAGGCTTTAGATACGGTTATTACAGGTACGGTTCTGGTTTGTGATAGAGATGCTTCGATGTTATTTGATCCGGGGTCTACGTATTCGTATGTTTCATCTTATTTTGCCCCGTCTTTGGTCATGCCTAGTGATGCTTTGGGTATTCCTATTTATGTGTCTACAATGGTGGGTGACTCTATTATGGTCGATCGAGTCCATCGTTCTTGTGTCATGGTGATTGGGGGTATGGAGACTCGTGTAGATTTATTACTTTTAGACATGGTTAACTTTGATATTATATTGGGGATGGACTGGTTATCACCCTATCACGCTATCTTGGACTGTCATGCCAGGACTGTGACCTTAGCTTTACCGGGTATGCCTCGTTTAAAGTGGAGAGGAACTCCTGGTCATTCTACCCGCAGTGTTATATTGTATGTGAAGGCTCGGCGTATGGTCAAGAAGGGGTGTTTGGCCTATTTAGCCTATGTTCGTGATTCTAGCGCTGAGGTTCCCTCCATTGATTTTGTGCCCGTTGTTTGTGAGTTTCCTGATGTTTTCCCTTCAAACCTTCCGGGTATGCCACCCGATAGGGATATTGACTTCTGCATTGATTTGGTTCTGGGTACTCAGCCCGTTTCTATCCCACTATATTGTATGGCCCCACCGGAGTTGAAAGAGTTAAAGGAACAGTTGCAGGATTTGCTTGAGAAGGGTTTAATTAGACCTAGTGTCTTACCTTAGGGTGCACCGGTGTTATTTGTCAAGAAGAAGGATGGGTCAATAAGAATGTGTATTGATTACTGGCAATTGAACAAGGTAACGATCAAGAATAAATATCCGCTACCGAGGATTGATGATTTGTTCAACCAGCTTCAGGGTACCAAGGTATTTTCCAAGATTGACATGCGATCTGGCTACCATCAGTTAAGGATTAGGGCATCCGATGTCCCTAAGACAGCTTTCCGCACTCGGTACGGGCATTGTGAGTTCTTGGTTATGTCATTTGGGTTGACAAATGCCCCAACAACTTTCATGGACTTGATGAACCGAGTGTTCAGGCCTTATTTGGATTCATTTGTAATAGTCTTCATTGATGATATATTGATATATTCCCACTGCCAGGAGGAGCACGAGCAACACCTTAGAGTGGTTTTTCAAACTCCGAGGGATAGTCAATTGTATGCTAAGTTCTCGAAGTGTGAATTCTGGTTAGGTTCAGTTGCATTTATAGGTCATGTTGTATCAGCAGAGGGTATTTAGGTGGATCCAAAAAAGATTGAGGCAGTCAAGAGCTGGCCTAGACCAGCATCAACTATGGAGATTCAGAGTTTCTTGGGGTTGAAAGGCTACTATAAACGGTTCGTGGAGGGGTTTTCATCTATTGCAGCCCCGATGACCAGATTGACCCAAAAGGGTGACCAGTTTAGATGGTCGGATGAGTGTGAGGTAAGCTTTCAGAAGCTCAAGACAGCTTTAACTACAACACCAGTGTTGGTTTTGCCCACAGTTTCAGGGCCTTATACAGTTTATGGTGATGCTTCCCATATTGGGCTTGGTGCAGTGTTGATGCAGGATGACAAGGTCATTGCCTATGCTTCGAGGCAGTTGAAGATTCATGAGAAGAACTATCCAGTGCATGATTTAGAGTTGGCAGCCATAGTTCACGCATTGAAGATTTGGAGGCATTATCTATATGGCGTGGCATGTGAGGTATTCACGGATCACAAGAGTCTTCAGTATTTGTTCAAGCAAAAGGAGTTGAATTTGAGGTAGAGAAGGTTGTTGGAGTTATTGAAAGATTATGATGTCACCCTTTTATATCATCCGGGAAAGGCCAATGTGGTGGCCGATGCTTTGAGTAGGAAGTCAGCCAGTATGGGCAGTCTTGCATATATTTCAGTCAGTGAGAGGCCTCTTGCTTTGGATGTTCAAGCTTTATCCAATCAGTTCGTGAGACTAGATATTTCCGAGCCCAATCATGTTTTAGCTTGCATGGTTGCTCGTTCTTCATTATTAGAGCGTATCCGTGATTGGCAGTATGATGATCCCCATTTGTGTGTCCTTAGAGGCACGATGCAGCGCGGAGGTGCCAGGCAGGTTACCTTAGATGATGATGGAGTTCTGAGATTGCAGAGTCGAGTATGTGTGCTTAATGTGGATGGGCTCCGAGAGTTGATTTTGGAGGAGGCCCATAGCTCCCGATACTCTATTCATCCGGGCGCCGCAAAGATGTATCAGGATTTGCGGCAGCATTATTGGTGGCGTAGAATAAAGAAGGATATCATAGCATATGTGGCTCGTTGTTTGAATTGTCAGCAGGTTAAGTACGAGAATCAGAGACCTGGTGGTTTATTTCAGAGGATTGAGCTTCCCGAGTGAAAGTGGGAGCGGATCACTATGGACTTTGTTACTGGACTTCTGCTGACTTGGAAGAAATTCGATGCAATATGGGTCATTGTTGATAGGCTGACCAAGTCAGCACATTTCATTCCTGTGGTAGTCTCCTATTCTTCTGACAGGTTTGCTGAGATCTATATTCGGGAGATTGTTCGCCTTTATGGTGTGCCCGTGTCTATCATTTCGGACTGGGGTACGCAGTTTACCTCACGCTTCTGGAGAGCAGTTCAGTGAGAGTTGGGCACACGGGTTGAGTTGAGCACAACATTTCATCCCCAAACGGACGGTCAGTCCGAGCGGACTATCTAGATTTTGGAGGATATGCTCCGAGCTTATGTTATTAATTTTAGAGGTTCGTGGGATCAGTTCTTGCCTTTAGTAGAGTTTTACTACAACACCTACCGGTTCAGAATCCAGATGGCTCCTTATGAGGCCTTATATGGTAGGCGGGGTCGGTCTCTGGTTGGATGGTTTGAGATGGGAGAGGCTCGATTGTTGGGTACAGATCTGGTTCAGGAGGCCTTGGACAAGGTCAGGATTATTCAGGATAGGCCTCGTTCAGCTCAGTCCATGCAAAAGAGCTATGCAGACCGCAAGGTTCGGGATGTGGCTTTTATGGTTGGTGAGTGGGTATTGCTCCGAGTGTCACCTATGAAAGGCGTGATGAGATTTGGGAAGAAGGGCAAGCTTAGCCTTAGGTTCATCGGTCCGTTTGAGATGCTTGACCGAGTGGAAGAGGTGGCTTATAGACTTGCTTTGCGGCCGAGCTTATCATCCGTACATCTAGTGTTTCATATGTCCATGCTTAGGAGGTATCACGGCGATCCAGCCCACGTGTTAGATTTCAGCACTGTCCAGTTGGACAAGGACTTGTCTTATGAGGAGGAGCCGATAGCTATTCTAGAGCTGCAGGTTCGTCAGTTGAGATCCAAGAGTTTTCCTTCTGTCCATGTTCAGTGGAGAGGTCAGCCTCCTGAGGCATCGACCTGGGAGTCCGAGTCTGATATGCAGAGCCGTTATCCTCATCTTTTCCCCGACTCAGGTACTTCTTTTTTTTGTTCGTTCGAGGACGAATTCGAGGACGAACAATTGTTTTAGAGGTGGAGAATGTGACGACCCAAAGGGGCCATCACCTATTTTAATTGAATTCTATGCTTTCGAGGCCTTAAAAACCTTATTTAGGGTTGCCTCGATTTGCGTGTGCAGTCCGAGCGCGTAGCCGGAAAGCTTAAATATGAAATTCTATAAAAAAATGCTAACTTTTGATATTAAAATGAATAAATTTGACTTTGGTCAACTTTTTAGGTAAAAGAACCCGGACCCGTGATTTGACGGTCCCGGAGGGTCCGTAGGAAAACATAGGACTCGGGCATATGCCTGGAATCTAATTCCGAGGTCCCGAGCCCGAGAAATGAATTTTTAAAGAAAATTATTTTTCTGAAATTTTTAAAGAAAAATTGAAATGAAATTTGATTAGAATGTGTTGGTATTAGACTCGTATTTTGGTTCCGGCACCCGGTATAGGCCTTATATATGATATAAGATGTTTCTGTAAAGTTTGGTTAAAATCGGACATCATTTGATGTGTTTCGGACTTGAAATCCTAAATATGAAACTTAATAAAGTTTGAGGAAAAACTCTTGATTTTGAGGTTTGATTCATTGTTTTTGACGTTATTTTGGCGATTTGATCGCACAGATAAGTTCGTATGATGTTGTTGAGTTAGTTCATGTGTTTAGTTAAGAGCCCAGAGGGCTCGGGTGTGATTCAAATGAGTTTCGGAGTGGTTTTAGCCTTAGAAATGTTGAATAAATAGCTGGTGTCTGTTGTCCAGTGATTTCCTCCATGCGATCGCATAAGAAAGGTCGCGATCGCATAGAGCAAACTTCTGGGGTTCACAAACCCTTCTATGCGATCGCATTCTCCTCTCCGCGATCGCGTTGTATAAAGTCTAGCTTTCATTTTTTTCTTCTATGCGATCACGTGTTATTGTCCGCGATCATAGTGCTCAGACTCTATGCAATCGCAACCTTATGTCCATGATCGCAGTGCTCAGAAACTCAACTCTATGCGATCGCAGTGGTTAGAAACTCAACTCTATGCGATCGCAACCTTATGTCTGTGATCGCAATGCACAACAAACTTTAACCTATGCGATCGCAACTTATTGCCCGCGATTGCGTAGAATAAATTCGCCTAGTTATTTTAATTCTTCTTCAAAACAGAATACAAATGGTATTTTTATAAAACCTCACAAAATCTTTCTTCTCGAAAGTTCTAGGGATATCATTGAAGCATCCTTTCACCATTAACTCATGGGTTAGTAATCTTTAACTCGTTTTCTTCATTTTCCATCAACATCTATTGAAATTCTATGCCTAAAACAGGTGATTCAAGGTGTAAAATTGGGTACTTGGGTAGAGTTAGGGTCTTTTGATTTCTTTGGATTTAGACCTCGTTTTGTGGTCGAAATTGAAAAAAAACTATATATCTGGGATCGTAGGTGAATGGGAGGTTTCATTTTGGTCTGAACCTCGTATTTTGACCAAGCGGGCCCGAGGTCGATTTTTTGAGTTTTTGGAAAAAAATGATGGAAAAGCTATAATTAAGCATTGGGTTTGTATTGTTTAGCATTTATTGATGTATTGAAGTCATTATTGTATATATACGATTGATTTGGAGCCAAATTCGAGAGGAAAGGCGGTTATTGAGGATTGATTTGATCGTGGAAGTTTGAGGTAAGTGTTTGGGCTAACCCTAGCTTAAGGGATTAGGAGTTGAGTCCTATTTGCTAATTGCTTCTTGTTGAGTACGACGTATAGGCATGGTGACGAGTATCTATACGTTGGTGTAGAGCATGACCGTAAGGCTTAAATTGATAGTTGTTGTGTTCTTAAATGACACTTCAGATTCTTTAAATTGATGACTCTTGATATTGAGTAGAGAAATAGTTTATTCTCGTGGACTTTATTTATGTTTGAGTACTAGTATTAATCGAGCTGAGAAAGAGTTGAGCTAGGTTTTGGCTATAGCTGATTCTCCCTTGGCGGGATGGTTATTTTGATATTGTTGTTCCCTTGCCGGAAAATTATTATTATATTGCTTTTATTTTCCTTGCCGGAATTTTATTGTGACTTTGTGTTGAATTGAAATGGGAGCGGGTGGTACGCCTACCATAAGTTATTGATTGAACTGGGAGCGGGTGGTATGCCTAGCACAAGTTATTGATTGAAATGGGAGCGGGTAGTATGCCTACCACAAGGTATTGATGAAATGGGAGCAGGTGGTACGCCTACTAAGAGTTATGATGAAATGTGAGCGTGTGGTACGCCTACCACGAGATTTGATGAAATGGGAGTGGGTGGTACGCCTACCACGAAAATTTGCTGAAATGGGAGCGGGTGGTGCGCCTATCATGGAAACATTGAGAAATAGGATCGGGTTACACGCCTGCAAGAAGATGTGTACTAACAGTAAAATCTACTTTTATTTCCCTTATCCGTATTAGAGTTAAACTGTTGATTTTCCATTATTATTCTTTGAAGTCCTGTATTATCTGCTATCCTCGAAGCATGTTTCCCTCCTATTAAAATGTTTATTCTTCTTTATTTTTGCGTTGTATATGAATATAACTGCACAGGTTTATGTTGTAGTCCTGTCAAGCCTCGTGACTACTTCGCCGGGGTTAGGCTAGGCACTTACCAACATATGTGGTCGGTTGTGCTGATACTACACTCTTTGCTCTTTTGCACAGATCCAGGTACCGGACAACATCAATAGTTTGGGAGTCTTCCTTCAGTCCAGCGAGACACCGAGATAGCCTTGCAGGCGTTCGCAGGCCCCGTGTCTCCTCTATCTTACATTTTATTCTATTATCTCATGTTTCGAGACAAACAATGTTATTTTTCCTTCAAACGGTTGTATTTAGTACTCTTATTAGTCCGTAGATGTTATGCCACTGGTTCTTGGGTAGAGGCATATGATGATTTCCGCATTATTACTCAGTTTATTTAATTTAAGTCTTCCTAAATTTTACATTTCTGCTGTTATTCTAATATTTAACGCTTGTTGATATGATTGTAAAAATAATTTGAAATGAAAGAGTTAGGACTTTATGATTTGTGGCTTGCCTAGCTTCTACGAGTAGGCGCCATCACGATCCCCGATGGTGGGAAATCCGGGTCGTGACAATTTTAATATGTCGTAACAGATTACTCGCCTTCAATGCGGAGGTACCTGTTGTAAAGGAGGTTCAATTGAATCCCTTCAGTCTAAAATTATACTACAAAACTAGAGTGAAATTAATTTTGTCTTTATTTATTCGTGCGTTGTTGAATCTCTTTACTAGTGGTAAATGTCACACTCTAGCATTTTTGAATCTCCTAGCTAAAATTTCTGGTTTCGCAGCTGCATGGCTTATTTTTCAAGTTCCAATTCTATCGAAACAATCGATTTTGAAGTAAGCTGATAATGTAAGTATATATAATTTGCATGAAGTTAAATATTTGAAATATCAGAACAAAAACTTTATGAGTATATGATACAATATAGGACATCCACACACACACACACACATATATAGAAGTGAGACTAGGGATGTACGAACAGAAATGAGGCTTGGGTGTACGAATAGGGGTATAATGGGAATTGTAAAAACTTTCTAAGCGTTAGCTTGTAATTTGATAGTATTCAACATGCCTTTTCCTATGACACGTGCACTACTTTGTTTACATAATTTCACATCTTAATTCTCTAGTTTTGCTTCTATAGTAAGTGCAAAGACCTCAACTCATTCTCTCTTTTCATGACTCTTTCAAAGTTTTATCTCTCTCTTTAGGAAAACCTCTTATTTAAATATGGGGTCACCAAGTGTAATTTCCCTCAAACATCATGGGAAAAGTAAGAAAATAAAATAATTTAATTTTCTTATGATTCCCACTGAATTCATGGGAGTTCTAAAAATAATTTAAATAAATTTTTTATTTTATCCATGGAAGTAGTGGAAAAGATTCATAACACATATGAACATTCCCACGAAAATTAGTGGAAAATGTTGAAATTCTGGAAAAAAAAATGCACAAAATTCCCACAGAGTCTGTGGAAAATCTGAAAAATATCTTCATGGTCAAATATATTTTTAGAACTACACCACCTGCTAAATAGAAAGTACAACCAACAATACAAGACTAAATACAATTAAGCATTCAAATACAAAATTCAACATGCAATCCAATTCATTTTATAAACGACAACAAATCAATCAATTTCATAATTAATCCAACTAATCCAAAAGTAGAACAAAAACTCAAAAATTTAACAGTCAATATTCAACATCCAAATACCATCCAAGACAAGCTTATAAAAGAATTAATCCTTAGTTATCATCAGATGCTGGAGAACCGGGCACAAGAAATGCACCAGATTCAAAGAGGGACCTTATCTGAGACTTGAGACTTTTAACATCACTAGTGACAAGTCTTAATGCATCGTCCTTTCACCTCATTTCTTTCTCCCTTCGCTTTGCGTCTTCTTCCCTTACAGCCCTTTCTTGAAGATACAACTCCGTAATCTTCGCTACCTTCCTATTCAATTGCTCAAACTCATCTAGACTAACCGAGCAATATGACGACGAATAAGAACAAGACAATCCAGAAGTGCGACGACCGAGAATAAACTCTGATCCAAGACCGTAAACTCTCCCCTTATGCACGCCACCAGCTGCCTTAATCCATATGTCCATGATCTCCTCTTGGGTTGGTTGGATCAGCCTACCTTGATCATCAATCAGCTGGCTTTGAATAAACTCCTCCAAGATTTCTTTGAAATTATCCTGTAAAAAAAACTACAATTATTATAAACGTAAAATTTTAAAGAAAATTTAAGCAAGTATCTTTATTTCTCAAACTTTAAAGTGAAACACAGGAAAAGATAATGTGTAGACAATGCATCGGTATTTGAATTTAGATGATATTATTACATGAGTGATAGGTACAATTCAACAAGAAGTTTATTCTGTAGCATTTTAAGCAGAAACAAACAAGATATTTGATCAAGGTAGGGTAAGGTCTGCTTACATACCTTTTTCAGACTCCACCTGTCAGAATATATTGTCCAGATCTAGCCTCAACCTTAGTCGGTGAAGTACCGGTGCCGAGGACCACCTTCCAACAGGTTACCCCCCCCTCCTCCCCTTCTCCCCTCTCTCTCTCTCTCTCTCTCTCTCTCTCTCTCTCTCTCTCTCTCTCTATCTCTATCTCTCTTCTATCATCTTTCCCTTACCCCCACTTCACTGGTTCATCTTCTCCCCCGCTCCACTTGCACTTGTTCATCATTTTTGTTCCTTTTCTAGTGATTTCTTAGCTGTTTCAACCCACAGTTTCATCACCGTTTGATATCATCCTGACAATTTCTTTGAAAGCCGATTTTTCGACTCTAATATTCATCTTTAGTAGTATATTTGACAATTTTTTAAAAACTCATATGAAGTTGGAAATTTATGCGTTTTTGTAGTTTAGTTGCATAGTTGTATTAATTTTTTGCATGATTCATAGGTTTTAAATTTTTAGATCTGTGATTCCATATTCTTTTTTAAAAAAAATATTTTTCCGGTACTCTCTGGTTGTCTCAACGGAAAAGGCCAAAAAATCTATGCCTTACTTTTCTGGGAAGCTTTAACTAGATCTATTGGATTTTCAACTTGATAATTCAAGGAAATTTAACTTTGATTTTTTTATTTCACCCTGTTTTGTAAATCAATTTCAGGTTTTATTTCACCCTTCTTTGCGCTCATTTGCTGTGAGTAAGCCTCACCAGTGGTACCGGTGATATCCCTCCTGCTTTTGTTTGGTTTTGTGGTGTTCTTTGTGTATTTCAGGTTAGGGCCTGTGGCTATTAGCGGCGAACGAAACGTGTGCGTGAAAACATTAAAGAACAATCCGAATGAGTGTCAGCAAGGGGCAACGGGAGTTGGACGCGAACGTGCTAGGTGGCTGCAACATCGTCGTATATACGGAGAAAATTCCCAAGTTCTACTAGCAGGAGTTGGTACCTCCCGTTATTTTGTTTATCTTTATTGTGTTGGTTAAATAAATTTTTGTCATATTTCTTCATATTTTATTCACCGCATTAGTGTTCCTGTAGTTGCAACTTGTTTTTCTCCCTAGTTTGGTCTGTTGCCTTGTGTGTGTTAGTGATTCCTTTTATTCTGTTTTATGTATAGTAGCTATGGTTTGGGATGGTCGAGTGAGGTCATGTCCTCAAGAGGAGCGTGGGGTGGGGCATGGGGTAAGGCCGTGGTTAGGGGTAGGACGGGAGGCAATAGAGGTAAAGGGAATACGGGTGTCTATAGGGTGAGAATTGGGTCATGGAACGTAGGTACATTGACGGGTAAATCTATAGAGTTGGCAAAGATCCTCTAGAAGAGGAGAGTCAATATAGCTTGTGTTCAGGAGACAACGTGGGTAGGGTCGAGGGCGAAGGACGCAGACGGGTATAAACTTTGTTACTCAGGAGTCTAGAGAGGTAAGAATGGAGAGGGTATCTTGGTGGATAGGGAACTTAGAGATTCTGTGGTTCAGGTTAGACAAGTGAATGATAGATTGATGACTATTAAGTTGGTGGTTAGTGATTACGCCCTAAATGTCGTTAGCGCCTATGCGCCATATACGGGCGTAGATGAGGAGGTTAAACAGCACTTCTGGGAGGGATTAAATGAGATTGTGCGCCAGGTTCCGCCTACTGAGAAGCTATGCATAGGAGGAGATTTCAATTGTCATATTAGGTTGATCTCTGGTAGTTATGGCAAAGTGCATGGTGGCTTTGGTTTTGGGGAGAGGAACGGAGGAGTACCTTGCTGTTGGTCTTC
>MU702849.1:133182-159442 GCA_026770625.1 Nicotiana glauca | reverse complement strand
GGGGGGGGGGGGGGTTCTTGATTTATGTTATGCCCTATGGGCTGATTACGAGTGATTGTGAGGTAGCCTGAGGGGCTGGTTCTATCGATATTATGCCCGAGGGGCGGTTTATGGTACATGTTGTTCCCAAGGGGCTATTTACATTTTCTATATTGTTTACTCACTGTTTTGTCACTCGTTTGGAACTATTGAAAATTGTTTTAAAAGGTTTGACCGAAACTGAGCATGATTTACGAAGTAAAAGATTTCTGTATTGTGTTGGAAATGTCATGCATTTGTTGTAGCATTTTGACGTGTTTTACATGTTTTCTTACTACTCAACTTTCATTTACCTTTATTACTTACTGAGTTGGCATACTCAGATTACTCCTTGCATCTTATGTGGAGATTCAAGCATTTCTGAACCCGATAGCGGGTGTTAATTACTCAGTGGTAGAGTTATTAGAGTTACCAAGGTAGCTGCCCAACATTCGCAGCCCTGCTCTTCTCCCTCTTGTCTTCCTTAGATTGTTTTTAGTATATTTTTAGACTCTTCATTGTATTCAAACCTTAGTAGAAGCTCGTGACTTATGACACCCTGATATCGGGCTTGTATATTTATTTCGCATTGTTTATTTAGACTTAAATTATGAGATATTTGACTAATTAAAGGCTTAAAAATGAATTTTGTTGATAAATGGTTAATTTTGGGAGTAGTGTCCTAGTTTCACGATAGGTGCCATCATGACCGTGTCGGTTTAGGGTCATGACAAGTTGGTATCAGATCTTAGGTTACATAGGTGTCGCGAGTCATGAACATGTTTAGTACATTCTCGATGATCGGTACAGAGATGTCTTTACTTATCCTTGGCAGGGTGTAGAACCTTTAGGAAAAACTTCACATTCTTGAATTCTTATCGTATTTCCTTGATTCAGTTTGAAATGTAACTCATTGAATTCCTTCCACGCATTCGTATATGCTCATGAGCGCTCAGTACCAGATGTGCATCGATGTCTTGTGATTCCCTGATCGAGGGGCGAGATGTGATCTCTGTGTACTGATGTTGGGCTAGTCTAGAAGACTTGAGGCAGGATTTTGCCTATATCTTAATCTCTGAGGCGTTGATTGTGTGAGCACGTGCTTTTGGATTTGTATGTCCGATAATGCCCTTATTAATGGGAGTGATGACTGGATAGCTAAGTGATGAGCGTGATGTGACTGTGAGACGTGTACATATGATTTGAACGAGATAAGCATGGTCTGCTTGGGGATAGTAAGAACTATCCAGTGCTTGATTTCCATCGTGATTTGATGTATAGCCCGAGTGTGGGCGTGTTGAACGACCTTTTCAGGTTGTTTGATTAGGAAGTTAAGTAGATTTCATGTTGTGATATAAGTTCAGATTCAGGAAGGTTAAGCAACTGCGTAATGTTTATGACAGTGGAAGGGTATAAAGAGATGTTAGTTGAGGCGTAGCAGGCCGGTTATCTCCTAGGGAGTAATCTGAAGTTTGTGTGATCCTTATGTTGTGGTTAGAAGATCTCCTTTACCTGTGAAATATAAGTGTTGCAATATAAATTTGGGGTCACTCAAGAGAGTGGGCTTGACTGTTACAAGGGGAACGCAAGATTTGCAGAAGATTTGAAGTACTAGATGGTCTGTATTGAACGACCTTATGAAGGATTGAGTTTAATCTCACTATAGTATTATGGCAGTAATAGAGTATATGCATTATGAGTTATTGTGTGTTTTGACCTATGGCTTTGAGCCAAGTGGGGGAGTCGGCTATTGATTAGTTGCTTGTATGGTTATGTGCTATGTTGGTTCCAGTTTGAGGCATACTAGTGAATCAATTATGGCTTACAGAGGTTGAGGCCGAGAATGGCTTGAGTAAAGGAAATTTCAATAAAAGTTATGTTATGCTTTATGGGTGCATGAGAATTTCGGAATGACTTGAGTTGTTATTGGTAAGGGATGTACGGTGCATAGAATAGGAAGTTGCTTGGTTTCATTAAGGTGAGGTTACATTCTGCGATGTTGATGTGCTATTGGAACATAGGTTGTCCTGTCCGTTTGATCGGTCTAATTGCGATTTGAGTAGAGTGTATGACTCTCGAGAATGGTTCAAATGGGTTCAAGATTCTACATGTAATAATTGGAGATTTTCAAGTTATATATTTGGCTACAAACTTAGGTTTGCATTGGAGGGTGTCAAGACTTGTAGTATTTCGACATAATTATGGGATTCTATATATTAGTATCAGGAAGGTAAATGTAACGACTATGGATTCGCAGGAAGTCCCTTCAAGGTAGGTATTTTAAATGTGGTGCATTTGGGAATATTTAAGAGAGTATTCAACGACTTATGAGCCTTAGACAGTGTGGTGTTATGCTTAGGTCTCATCTGGTGAGTCTGGGTTGAGAAATTGTGGTGTTATAGCAAGATGAGGTATCAAGTTGATGGTTAATCAGAAGGAACTTAGATAGATGGGATAGCTTGGCAGTAGATCGGCATGGTAAGGATATGATTCATTCTTTGGATGCTTACAAGGTGATGAGTTTCTACAGGTGTTTTGCGGCAATGCTCTTAGGTTTTAGTGGCCTGCGTAGCTTGGTTGAGTTAGAAGGATACAGTCCTGACGATTTAGTTTTGTGCAAATAGGATTCAGAGAGTTCTTGATGGTTTCAACCACGGTTAGAGATGTATATTTTATACGAGCATGAGGAGCATGGGATGTATAGTAATTTTCTTCGAGATGGGATCAATGGAAAGTTCTTGACTAGTTGAGTATGTAGTTGCTTGTGGCTCGGAATGGATATGAAGTTCTCATGATTATCCTACGATGGTATGGTATATGTGATATGTTGTGTAAGATTGAGATTTGCAAGTGTAAGCTCACGGTTCAGTTCTGAAAGGAAGGGGCATAAATTCTTAGGCAGCAGGCAGTTTCAGGTGGTTCGGGAGATGCTATTACTAATTGGTGTGCCTTGATGAGGGTATACATTTCAAAAAAGGGCAGTGTGATTGAGTTTATGATACTTCATTAGTATTGCGACACTCTCTATTGGATCGACTACTGATATTCGAGGTTTTTTGGCGGCACAGAAAAATTAAGGAGTACCTCTCGTGGGATGATTGAGTATTGGAGGTGTGTTGTATATTCAAGCGGTGGAGTTAGGATCGGATATGGAGATTCACATGCTGTATGGATTTGGAGACTGGGAGTTCTCATAAAGAGGTTATGTCGTGGTTGTGGACCGCGTATATCGGTCTTGTGTGGTAACAATTGGAGGTTTGGAGGCCCGATAGATCCTTTATTGCTTGGTATGTTAGATTTTGGATATTATATTGGGTATAGATTGGTTGTCTCGGTATTGTGTTATTCTGGGTTATTGCGCTAGGACAATGACGTTGGTTATGCCAGGAATGCCACGGAGTGAGTGGCGAGGTTCGATGGATTATGTTCCCAGTAGAGTGGTTTTATATTTGAAGAACCAACGGATGGATGGGAAGGGTTTTCTTTATTATTTGTCCTTCGTGATGGATGTTAGTGCAAAGACTCCTAACATTGATTCAGTTCCGGTGGTGAGGGATTTCTGAATGTGTTTCCTGCTGTCGGGCATGTCGCCGAACATGGTTGTTGACTTCGGTATTAATTTGGTGTCAGGCACCGTATCGTATGGCACCGGTAGAGTTAAAGAAGTTGATGGAGCAACTTCAGGAACTCCTTGATAAGGGGTTTATTGGTAGGCCAATATGGAGGTGTGTTCTACATCGAGTCGGTTTGGTTGACTACGAGTTGTAGTGTTAAGGGATGCATTGATTTGATTGTTATTGAGCCTATTAGTGGTCTGGGAGATCTATGAGTTACCTTTCCATGTTGTGAGGCATTAGGATTTGTTGGTTATAGGCACATGTGGTGCGGTTTTATTGGGGTCTCTTAGTAGAATTTAAGCAGGAAGAGTATCGGGAGTTGCTTGGTGAATGGCATATCAGTTATGTCCATTCGGGTTTGAGTAATGTTATGTCAATTACTTCACCGTGGTTATGATGATTTGCTTTGGTTCTAGATATCGAATTGCATGTGGTTGTCAATTTGAGCATAGTGACTTGAGGTGTTTCATGTGGATCAGTATCTAGATGAGGTCGCGCATTGGAGTGGAGCTATGTGGAGGTATGATCCTGCAGAATAAATTCATGTGTTCTGGTTCTACAACGTGTGACGGGTTTCTAGCATTATGTTGTGGTGGTATCAGTGAGCTTGAGGTACGACTCTCTCATTTGAGTTATTTTCATGATTTGAGTATGTTCGGATTGTTGCTTATTAGTGCGCAGATTGCACGAGTTGTGGCTTTAAATTGTATTGATGTGTCATGTCACCAGAGTAGTTGTGTTGGATTAGATGAGATCGTTGGGATCTATAATGAATACTATCTGATTCGATTTCAGCATATTGGAAGGATAAAATCGATGTTCAGCTTGGAAATTTGCTATGGCCCTTTCCAAAAAAGAAGTGGCTTCACGAATGGTTGATCTGAGGAATGGTTATGACTTTCTATGTGTTTCATTTATTATTAGCAGTATACGAAAGTGTTGGAATGAGACTTTAATTGGTAAGAGGCTTATTATCTGTATTCAGCTGTTTTGGGCAATTGCTATGATTAGAAGTTATCGCTATGAGTGTTTGATTTATGTGGTATATCATGTAATTGCACCTGAGGTTGCAGGTATAGTTTATTACAGCTTGTTCGGGCTTATTCGTAGTATAGATGTGAGATTGTGATGTTGTAGATGATTTCAGAAGTGGAAATGTGGGTTTTTATGGGCTAGGTTAGATTGCAAAATTTCAGTTACATTGTGTTATCGGACCTCTATGAGGTAGGGCGACGTGGGATCACCCCCGAGTATGTGCATGGTAAGGTTACATAGCGATTTGATGGTTTTCGGAACAACTCTAGGCACATTCAAGGATGAACGTATGTTTAAGTGGGGAGGATGTAACGACCTGAACGATCGTTTTGAGCTTTTGCACTTTGCTCGCCAGTTCTCAGGCATGTCTAGCCCTATGTGATGTATTATGACTTATGTAAATTGTCAGTTTTGGTTTTCGGTGTAATCAAATGGATTTGGAAGAATAGTTCTCAGTTTGAAGCTTAAAATTTAAAAGGGTTAGCCAAGTCTTGACTTGTTAGTATATGATATCGAATTTGAATTTTTATGATTTGATTAGCTCCGTTAGGTGATTTTGGACTTAGAAGCGTGATCAGAATGTGTTTTGGAGGTCCGGAGTAGACTTAGGCTTGAATTGGCAAAATTGGAATTTTGGCATTTTCTGGCGGAGATTATGATATAGGGGTCGGAATGGAATTCGGGAAGTTGGAGTAGGTTCATTGTGTCATTTGTGATGTGTGTGCAGAATTTCAAATCATCCAGACAAGGTTTGATGGACTTTTTGATAAAAATCGGAATTCGAAAGTTTTTGGAACCTTAAGCTTGAATCCGATGTTATTTGGTTGATTCGGCGTTCCATTAGGTATTTCAAAGATTGGTATAAGTTTGGATAGTGGAATGTGACTTGTTTGTGCTTTTAGTTGAGGTCCCGTGGGCCTCAGGGTGATTTCGGATGGATGAAGGAAACTTAGAGTTGGGAAGCTGCAGCTGCTGCTGAAGTCTGTCATAACCGCACCTGCCGCTTGGTAACAGCATGTACGGGCTCGCAGAACCGCCTAGAGGGTCTCAGATGCGGAATTGGCCATGGGGAGATGGAACCGCAGAAGTGGCTATTCGAGCGAACCTGCGATAGCGCAGGTAGGGGTGTTTGATCGCAGGTGCGAAATTGGGATTTTAAGTGAAAACCACAGATGTTGTGCTTTGGCCGCAGGTGCGGTATAGGAACCACAGGTGCGAGAAGCCTGGGTCAGAAAGTATATATTTCATCCTTCGCGATTTTCAGCCTTTTTTCACTATTTTAAATTGATTTTGGAACTTTTTGGGGGATTTTGAAGTGGGAATCCAAGGGAACTTCATTGCGGTAAGATTTTTGAACATAAAACTCATTCCTACAGTGCTATTTCATTTACAGGCTTGAAATTTATGGAAATTTATGGATAAATATTGAAGAAACTAGGGTTTGAGATTGGAGGCCTTTGATTAAGGATTTGGGGGTCATTTGTTGTCGGATTTTGATATGCTTGGTATGTATGGACTCATGGGAGGATAAGGATTTTATAGATGTAATTTTTATCGGATTTCGAGACGTGGGCCCGGGCGTCGGGTTTGGCCAATTTCGGGATTCTTGGTGTAAATTAATTATTTTCGAGTGGACTTTGTTCCCTTAACATATTTTGATGGTATAAATCTGTTTTTGGCCAGATTTGGAGCATTCGGAGGCCGAGTCGTGAGGCAAAGGAATCACGGGCTAGAGTTTGGATCGGATTGAGGTAAGTAATGATTGTAAATGTCTGTCCTGAGGGTATGAAACCTTGAATTTCACATCGTTGTGCTACATCAAGGTGATGCACATACTAGATGACGAGCGTGGGGTCGTGCACCATTGGAAATTGTGAATTAGTCCGCCCCGAATAAGTATTAAAATGCGTATTTGATCAAAAACCTATTTGCTATGATTGTTTTTTGGAAAGTATTATCATGTTTTGGACTGAATGTCATATTTGGGCCTCGTGCCAATTGTTTTGGATCCTTAGGAGATTTTTACTACTATTCCTCACTGTTTTGACTTCACATTTGTACTCAGTCATGTTGTATTCTACTGTTTTTATAACTCAGGCATATTCACTCTATTTTGATGTCTTAAATGATATTTTGGGCTGAGCAGCATATTTTACTGTGCCCGAGTGGTTTTGAGAAATTTTTAACTGAGTGAGGTTATTATGGCTGCGTGCCGCAACAGTGTTACACTGATTCATGATTACGAGGCCGAGGGCCTGATTTGTTACGCCACGAGGTGGCTTGATATGAGGCCGAAAGCCTGTTTGATTATGCCACGAGATGACTTGTTATTGCACTTGGGCCGTAAGGGGCCCCTTCCGGAGTCTGTATACCCCCATTGAGCGCGGGTACCCGTGTGAGTAATACGATGTAGCCCGAGGGGCTGTGATCATTTCTTATTGTTGCCTGAGGAGCTGTTCTTGATCCATATTTGGCCCGAGGGGCGGTTCTTGATTTGTGTTATGCCCGAGCGGTAGATTACGAGTGATTATGAGGTAGCTTGAGGGGCTGGTTCTATCGATATTATGTCTGTAGGGGGGTTTATGGTACATGTTTTGCCCGGGGGGCTGTTTACGTTTTCTATCATATTTACTCACTGTTTTATCACACGTTTGAAACTATTGAAAATTATTTTAAAAGGTTTTACCGAAACTGACCATGATTTACGAAGTAAAAGATTTATGTACTATGTTGGAAATGTCCTACATTTATTGTAGCATTTTGACGTGTTTTACGTGTTTTGTTACAACTCAGCTTTCATTTACCTTTATTACTTACTGAGTTGGCGTACTCACATGACTCCCTGCACCTTATGTGCAGATTCAGGTATTTCTGAACTCGGTAATGGGTGTTGATTGCTCAGTGGCAGAGTCATTGGAGTTAGCAAGGTAGCTGCCGGATGTTCGCAGCCCTGTTATTCTCTCTCTTGTCTTCCTTAGATTGTTTTTAGTATATTTTTAGACTCTTCATTGTATTCAGACCTAAATAGAAGCTCGTGACTTATGACAACCCCGATATCGGGCTTGTGTATTTATTCCACATTGTTCATTTAGACTTACATTATGAGATATTTGACTAACTAAAGGCTTAAAAATGACTTTTATTGATAAATGGTTATTTGGGAGTTGTGTCGGCTGGCCTAGTTTTACGATAGACGCCATCACTACCGGGTCAGTTTTAGGATCGTGACAGAATATTTTCTCTTGATGTTGGATGTTCAGCCTTCAACGATAAACAAGATTCAAAGTTAAGGGACCAATTGCTAATAGAATATGTTTGCTACGCATTTCTCTTGAATAAGGTGTCATAAAAATATTGATTTAAGTTTCTTTTGATGCGATGTTTCCATGTTTCTTTCCATGATCAAGAAATGTGTTATAGAAAAATGAACAACAATTGTTCTTTATCATGCTGATGGACTTTGTGTTTTTAAACATTTGTCTTGGCAAACCGATCCAACTACATTCTAGAGAGAACTAAGAAGGACTTCACCAATAAATATAGAAGACGCAAAGCTGTTGCAGCTATTGCAGCGGCTTGAACAGGGAATTTGGATATTTTACATTTTCTTTTTTATTCTCTGCTTCCTTCTCCATTATGATTGAGGGTATTCAGAGTGATAATTGCCTTCAACATAATAATGACATGCATGGACACACTTTTGGAGTAGATGCAATAGCAATACTATGTGGATCATCCGGAGGAAGTTAATGAGGTTGCCAAGGTGAAAGCTCAGGTTTAAGAAGTTAAAGATTCGATGATGAAAAACGTTGAGAAGGTAGACCATTCTGACCTCCTTCTAGGATTATATTTTTAAAGAAAACTTGATTTCCTGATTTGAGACTGAAAGTAAACCAAGAACTATATGTGGCTGGTTGGTGAGATAGAACCTTGCAGGTTCTTGATCGAGGAGAAAAGATTGAACTTTTGGTGGATAATCTTCCATTAATTCTATACTTTTGTCCAGTTCTTATCCTAATGGAATTCTTACATTAAAAGAGATTTAGGTACTCAGACAGCTGCTCCACTATTACAAGGTATGCAATTTTGTTTGTTTAAGCTGAAAATTTGTCTATTCATTTGTAGCAATATTGTTTCCTTTGCTGTCTCTGCTTCTAAAATAAGTTTTTATTTATTATAAATACTGCTTATATAATATAGATATTGTGTTACTTTTTTTATGTCAAAGAAGCATGAAGCGTAAGAAGGAAACTTCCTTTTTTTCGTCGAAAAAGGAAGCTTTCAAAAGCTACTGTCTGTAACTTGAAGAAGTTTGGTTCTTTCAAGAGTTATCATAGAGAACTTTGGTCCTTTTGAGCAGTAATAATAGGCTTAGTGATTGAATTAAGAAAATAAAAAGGTGATGATGATGCTGGAGATGAAATTTTTTGGACTTGAGTGTTTTTTTTTCGTGGAAAAAGAAAATATTGTCATAAAAGTTGGTCTGTTACTGTCACGACCCGGATTTCCGATTCTCGGGAAGTCGTGATGGTGCCTACTAGTGAAAGCTAGGCGAACCAACCAACTGAACTATTTACCTTGTTTTTATTTTTAGTCCGATAACAGTTAAGAGACAACAATTCGATAACAATAGAATTGAATAAGCGGAAGGCTGCATTGTAAAGTTTTAATAATACAACTAATATCAATCCATAACAAATCTACCCAAGACGGGTGTAACAACTTCATAGACTATCTAGGAGTACTACAAATAAAGGTCTGAAAGAAATAAATACAACACTGTCTCTGGAAATACATGAAAGAAACAGGAATAGTAGATAGAAGGAGACGCCAAGGCTTGCGGACGCCTGCAGGACTACCTCAGATCGCCAGATGAACAAGAAACAACAATCTCACTGCGGTCCGAAGTCTACAGTACGGGAATCTACACAAAAGAGTGCAGAGTATAGTATCAGCACAACTGAGCCCATGTGGTGGTAAGTGCCTAGCCTAACCTCGGCGAATTAGTGATGAGGCTAGGACAAGACTACTAACTAAACCTGTGCAGTTAAAGCATATATATAACAAGTAATAATAAAGAAAACTAGCAGTTAAAGAGGGGAAGGGGACATGCTGTGGGGGAATATCATTTACCAATAGTAACTCTGGAGAAAAGCATAAAGAATAATTTAAAATTCGCAACACAAAGAATAAGTAAACAGTAACAAATCAATATCCACTTTTATCCTTTATTGTTGCGGCGCTCAACCCGATCCCAATCATAAAACATTGTTGCAGCGTGCAACATGATCCATTTCATATATCACTGTTGCGGCGTGCAACTCGATCCAGTCATAATATTGTTGCGGCGTGCAACCCGATCCAAATATAATATTATTGCGGCGTACAACCCGATCACAATATACAATTCAACACCAATCACAAAGGAGCCCCAACAAGGGAACAATAAGGAAACAACAATATTCCGGCAAGGGAATCAATAACATCATAATAAAATCAAGTAACAACAGAGAATCAGTAAATAAATGTAAAGGACCACATAACTCAATTATCAGCAAGATTCAGGAAAATCAAGGACAAGTGCATGACATCACCCTTCGTGCTTTAATACTCTTTTACCAAAACAATAATCACAAGAAATAAGGGCAAGGAAATAAATAAAATCACAATAAAATCCCAGCAATGGAACAACTGTACAACAATCGAATCCCGGCGAGGGAACAATATAAAAAATCCTCTTCTTTTTTTCCTTTTTCACATTTACTTTACAACTCACTTCACAATTTGAGCCAATGCTCTATAATGTTCAATTGCCAGTTATACTTCCACAATTCATTTTACAACTTCTCCCAACATTCTTCAATATTCAAAAAGGAATATTACTTCCACAAGTCTTGCTCAACAATAGAAACCATCACAAAAGGCATGAACAATATAAGCATAGTCACATTAATCATAGTATAAGACTCACGGGCATGCTTGACACCAACGTATAGATACTCGTCACCATGCTTATACGTCGTACTAAATAAACACGTAGTAAATAGGACACAACTCCTAATCCTTCAAGCTAAGGTTAGACCAAACACTTACCTCGATGCCACGAACATAATTCAAGCCTCAACTATTGTTTTACCTCTTGATTCCACCACCAAATCGCTCGTATCTAGCCACAAGTTACTTAATTATATTAATAAAGGACAAATAAATCAATTCTAATGCTCGGAAATAAGTTTTCTAAAGTTTTTCCCAAAAAGTCAAAAATCGACCCCGGGCCCACTTGGTCCAAACCCGAAATTTGTACAAAAACCCGATTACTCATTCACCCTAAGCCCGAATATATAATTGATTTTGGAATACCTCGATTTGAGGTCTAAATCCCCCAAATTTTAATATTCTTAGGTTTTTCTCGAAATTTCCTTCCACCATGAAAATCCTAGATTCTAAGATGAAGTCTTGTAAAAAGAAGTTAATGAGTAAAGAAAATGAGTTAGAAATCATTTACTAATGTTTTGGAGAAGAAAGGTTGTTTGAAAAACCGCCTCTTATGTGTTTTGGGTTTTCAAAAATGAAATAAAAATTGGAAATCCCGTTCATATATACCCCTCTTAGACCCTCTGTACGAACCGCAGAAAAAGGAGTGCGGCTGCGGAGCTCACAATGTTGACTGCAGTGACATGCTTTGGTATTATGGCCATAGCCTAATCTACAGACGTCTAAATTGTGATTTCATTACCTTTCTGGAAACTAGACATGAAGGGCTACAACTTTTGTTTTTTAATCATCTCAAAACTCCTTGTAGATCAAAAGATATAGGCTTCCGAAATCAGACTAGTGAATCTATGCGGACCGCACAAAATCGAGTGCGGACAAAAAGGCCCCTCTGCGTTAAGCACAAAATTATTACGGACAGTACTGGCGGGTTCAGAGATCTGCAACATCTCTGAACTTGCAACAACTATATTTTAAGCCTAAAACATCCCGAAACCTACCCGAAACTCACTCGAGCTCTCGGGACTTCAAATCAAATGTGCATACTAACTTAAAAATATCATATGGACCTACTCGTGCGATCCAATCATCAAAATACATGTAAAACCATGAATTAAACCTCAAAACTCATCATTTTTATCAAGAACACTTAAAGTTCATAACTCTTCAACCGGAAGTCCAACTCACGTCAAATAAACTCCATTCTTTACCAAATCTCAGAGTTATCATTCAAATACTATAACAAGTTTGTATCGAGCTCTGGAACAAAAATACGGGCCCGTTACCAATGGTTTCAAACATTAATTCTTTTCTTCATTTCTTAGATAATTCAACAAAATAATTTCTTTCAAAAATTGATTTCTAAGGCTTGGGACCTCGAAATTCTTTTCCGGGCATACGGCCAAGTCCCATATTTTACTGCGGACCTCTCGGGATCGTCGGAATACGAATCCGGATCCGTTTGCTCAAAATGTTAACCAAAGACAATCAAAATCAAAATTTTAACTTTTCATATAGAAGGATTTCCGGATATAGGTCCGGACCTAGCATGCAAATCCAGGTGAGGTAAAAGGGGGGTTTTTAGGCCTCGGAACACTGAATTTATTTTTAAAACAAGTGATGACCTTTTGGGTCATCACATCCTTACCTCTAAAATAACTATTCGTCCTCGAATGACATAAAAAGAAAGTACTTTAGTTGGGAAAAAGATGCGGGTAACGGCTCTCGCATATTGGACTCGGACTCCCAGGTCGATGCCTCAGAAGGCTAACCTCTCCATTGAACACGAACAGAAGGGGAACTTTTTGACCTTAACTGACGAACCTGCAGGTCTAGACTAGCTACCGACTCCTCCTCATATGACAAGTCCTTATCCAACTGGACTGTGCTGAAGTATAACACGTGGCATGGACACATGAAATACTGGATGCACGGCTGATAAGATCGGCAACAACGCAAGTCTGTAAGCCACCTCTCCCACTCGATCAAGAATATCAAACGGGCTAATGAACTTAGGGCCTAGCTTGCCCTTTTTTCCAAATCTCATCACGCCCTTCATAGGCGACACCCGAAGCTATACCCGCTCACCGACCATGAATGCCAAATCTCGAACCTTACAGTCGGCATAACTCTTTTTCCTGGACTAAGTTGTATGAAGCCCATCCTGAATAATCCTAACCTTGTCTAAGGCATCATGTACTGGATCCGTACCCAATAATCGAGCCTCTTCCGGATCAAACCATCTAACCGGCGACCAATACCGCCTACCATACAAAGTCTCATAAGGATACATCTTGATACTCGGCTAGTAGCTGTTGTTGTAGGCAAACTCTGCTAAAGGCAAGCACGGATCCCACTAGCCTCCAAAGTTAGTGACACAAGCTCGGAGCACATCCTCCAACATCTGAATGGTTCGCTAGGATTACTCGTCCGTCTGAGGATGAAATAGTGTGCTCAACTCAACCTGTGTGCCCAACTCTCACTGAACTGCTCTCCAAAAATGTGAGCTAAACTGTGTACCTTGATCCAAAATGATAGACACGGGCACACCATGAAGACGAATAATCTCCAGGATATAGATCTCAGCTAACTTCTCGGAAGAATAGGAGACTGCCATATGAATAAAATGTACTGGCTTGGTCAGCCTATCAACAATAAACCACACTGCATCGAACTTCCTCTAAGTTCGTGGGAGTCCAACAACAAAGTCCATAGTGATACGCTTCCACTTCTACTCAGGAATCTCAATCTTCTAGAACAAACCACCGGGCCTCTGATGCTCGTACTTAACCCACTGACAGTTCAAACACCGAGCCACATATGCAACAATGTCCTTATTCATTCTCCGCCACAAATAATGCTGCCGTAAATCCTGATACATCTTAGCAGCTCTCGGATGAATAGAGTACCGGGAACTTTGGGCCTCCTCTAAAATCAACTATCGGAGCCCATCCACATTAGGCACACAAACTCGACCCTGTAATCTTAAAACTCCATCATCACCTAGGGTAACCTGTTTGGTACGTTCGTGATGCACCGTGTCTCTAAGGACATACAAATGAGGATCATCAAATTGACGATCTCGGATGCACTCCAATAATGAAGAACGAGCGACTATGCAAGCTAACACACGACTGGGCTCAGAAACACCTAACTTCACGAACTGATTGGCCAAAGCCTGAACATCCAAAGCAAGCGGTGTCTCACAGACTGGAATATAAGCAAGACTGCCCATACTGGCTAACTCCCTACTCAAAGCATCAGCCACCATATTGGCCTTTCCCGGATAATATAAGATGGTGATATCATAGTCTTTCAATAGCTCCAACCACCATCTATACCTCAAGTTTAGCTCCTTCTGCTTGAACAAGTATTGCAGACTTTTGTGATCCATGAACACCTCACATGCCACGCTATACAGATAATGCCTCCAATTCTTCAATGCGTGAACAATGGCTGTTAACTCCAAATAATGAACCGGATATTTCTTTTCATGAATCTTTAACTACCGCGAAGCTTAAGCAATGACCTTGCCATCCTGCATCAACACCGTATCAAGTCCAATACGAAATGCATCATAATAAACTATATATGGACCTGTACCTGTAGGCAAAACCAACACCGGTGCCGGAGTCAAAGCTGTCTTGAGCTTCTAAAAGCTTGCCTCGCACTCGCCCGACTACCTGAATTGGGCACCCTTCTAGGTCAACCTAGTCATCGGGGTTGCGATAGATGAAAACCCCTCCACAAACCGATGATAATAGCCTGTCACCCCCAAGAAACTCTGGATCTTTGTGGCTGATGCGGGTCTAGGCCAGTCCTTGACTGCCTCTATATTCTTTGGATCTACGTGAATACTCTCTGCTGAAATAACATGACTCAAGAAAGCAACTAAACTCAACCAAAACTCACACTTCGAGAACTTAGAATACAACTGACTATATCTCAAAGTCTGGACAACCACTCTTAGATGTTGCTCGTGCTCCTCCCGGCTGTGGGAATTGATTAAAATATCATCAATGAAGACTATCACGAATGAATCCAAGTAAGGCCTGAACACTCGGTTCATCAAATCCATAAAATCTGCTGGGGCATTTGTCAACCTGAATGACATCTCCAAGAACTCATAATTCCCGTACCGAGTGCGTAGAGTTGATTAGGGACATCGGATGCCCTACTCCTCAACTGATGGTAGCCAGATCTCAAGTCGATCTTCGAAAATACCTTGGCACCCTGAAGCTGGTCAAACAAATCATCAATCCTTGGCAATAGATATTTATTCTTTATTGTAACCTTGTTCAACTGCCGGTAATCTATACACATTCGCATTGATCCATCCTTCTTCTTAACAAACAACACGATGCACCCCAAGTCAAAACACTAGGTCTAATGAATCCTTTTTCAAGCAAGTCTGGCAACTGCTTCTTTAACTCTTTCAACTCAGGAGTATATAGATCCTGGATCAAATAAAATTGAAGCATCTCTACTACAAACCAGAACAATACCTGTACCTCTACATCTAATACCTCTACCTCCACCTCTAGCACCTGCACCTCCACCTCTAATACCTCTACCTCCACCTCTAGCTGGCTGAGCGGGCTGAACGAGTCCCTCAATTAACCTCCTCACTCTCTCTCTCTCTCTCTCTCTCTCTCTCTCTCTCTCTCTCTCTCTCTCTCACAGTGGGAAGTATAAGAAGAGCATGATGGGTCAAATCAATAAACCTGGTCTCATACTGAGTAACAGTCATAGAACTCTACTGGAGACGCTCAAACAGCCTCGAATAATTCTCTCTCTGAGTGATAGGAAGAAACTTCTCCAGAAATAGCTGAAGAAATCGATCTCAAGTCAAAGCTGGTGACCCAAATGGTCTAGCCAAACAATAATCTGTCCAACAAGTCTTGGAGTGTCACGACCCGTATTTCCCACCCTCGAGAGTCGTGATGGCGCCTACTAATAGGACATAGGCAAGCCAATTATCAATTACCTCTTCTAGCAAGCATCGACAAAATTAACAACAACGAAGCATTTTATAAATAAAGCACAAGTCTTAAATATAATTAAACTAGAACAAAATACGGAAATACCACTTCAACCTCTACCCAAGACTGGAGTCACTAACTCACGAACGTCTATAGAGTACTACATACAAAGAGTGAACAAAGTACGATATCGTTTGTTTCGATACAAGTGATAACAAACTGAATAAAATAGAAAGGAACTCCGGCCTGCGGACGTCAGCTAGGCTACCTCGAAAGTTCCTGGACTGAAGACAGTTGCCGATCAATATACTACTGTTGTGGCCCAAAAGCTGCTCTGGTACCGTGATCTGTGCAAAAGAGCACAGAAGTGTAGCATCAGCACAACCGACCCCATGTGCTGGTAAGTGCCTGGCCTAACCCCGGCGAAGTAGTGACGAGGCTAGACAGGACTACCAAACCAACCTGTGCAGTTCAATATATATATATATGCGACAAAAAGGAAAGAATACAGAAATTAAATAGTTAAGAGGGAGGGAAGCATACTATGGAGAAGTACAGTCCGGATATAAATTCAACAATTTAAGTAAGAAACATGGCAATAACAATAATTAATGAGAACAAGAAATCAATAGTTGCACGGAATCAACCTTCGTGCTTTAACCCTCATTCTCACCAAAAGCAATCAAATAAAGTGCACGACATCACCCTTCGTGCTTTCACTCACATAACTCTCATATCATGGCACGGAATGATCCTTCGTGCAATTATAATCAAATCAGAGCACAGAATGTCCCTTCATGCAAATATAATCAAAATGTGGCACGGAATGACCCTTCGTGAAAATATAATCAAAACATGGCACGGAATGACCCTTCGTGCAAATATAATCAAAACATGGCACGGAATGACCCTTCGTGCAAATATAATCAAAACATGGCACGGAATGACCCTTCGTGCAATACCACTCTTCCTCACTCAAACAATAATCACAACCAAATGGGGCGAGGGGATAAACAAATGAAATGAAATGTCCCGGCAAGGGAAAAACACAATTAAACAGCTAAATCCTGGCAATGGAGCTATAACAATAACTTTCACATCCCGGCAAGGGAGATAATCAATATACTCAAACCATCCTGACAAGGGATTAATCATATCTCTTTCTATTTCTTTCATCTCTTACTCAATAATCTTTTTATCGTTCGAGCCAACACTCCAAAGAATTTACCATTCATAATTAGTCCTCATACTCTTCACATTGTATAGAGTTCATCAATTAACATGGAAGAGTCATAACAATATCATAATAAGGACAAACAAGGACCCACGGTCATACTAGACACCGGTGTATAGATACTCGCCACCATGCCTATACACCGTACTCCACATTTAGCAATTAGCAAACAACACTCAAATCCTATTCCCTCAAGCCAAAGTTAGATCAAACAATTACCTCGAATGCTCCAAACTCAACTCGCTCCTTTAGAATAGCTTTACCCCTCGAATTCACCACCAAACCACTCGAATATAGTCACAAATTACTTGAATGTATTAACAATTGCTACTTGAATCAATTTGAATGCATGAAAATAAATTTCCCAAAGTTTGTTCAAAAATTCCCAAAATGCCCTCGGACCCATGTGGTCAAAACCTGAGGTTCGAACCAAAACCTGATTACCCATTCTCCCATGAACTCAGATATATAAGTTATTTTGGAATCGGACCTCGAATTGAGGTCTAAAACCCCCAATTTTAGAAACCCTAGGCTCTACCCTAAATTCCCAAATTTCCCCATTAAAATCTTAGTTTTGAAGTTGAAATTATGTTTAAGGATGTTAAGGAGTGAAGAAAATAAGTTATAAATCACTTACCAATCGTTTTGAAGAACGAGAATCGTTTGGAAAATCGCCCCTTATGTTCAGGGTTTTGAAAAAGTGAAAAATGACTGAAAATCCCGACTTTACTTTACTGAAGGCTGGCGCGGAACGCACAAAAATGCACTGTGGTCGCGCCGAGAAAGGGAAGAAAATTACTCTCTGAACTTACCCAGCGCGGACCGCACTGATTTGGTGCGCAGTTGCGCTGGTCGAATGGACCCACGACCAACTCTCTGAATCTCCCAGCGCGGATCGCATTGATTTGGTGCGCAGCCATGCTGGTCAACCTGAAATTTACTGGCCTTCTGAACCTAGCCACACGGACCGCACAGAAATGCACCGTGGCCGCGCGGCTTCTAGTGCGGACCGCATGGAAATGATCGTGGCCGCGCTAGCGTCCTGCAACACCTGGACCTGCAACATCTGATACTTTTAAGTCTAAGACCTCTCGGGGCCTACTCAAAACTCACCCAAGCCCTCGGGGCTCCAAACCAAACATACATATAATCTCAAAACATACTACAGAGTCATCCGTGCGATCAAATCGCCTGAATAACATCATGAATCATCAATTTGGGTCTCAAAACCCATGATTTCTTTCCAAATTCCATAAAGCATCAAGTTTATGATTTCTAGCTCAAAACACGTCAAATGACGTCCAAATTTAACCAAATTTTGCAGCTATCGCTTAGACCATATATAGGACTTGTGCCGGGCGTCAGAACCAAAATACGAGCCCGACGGCACAGTCTTTTAAACAATTTACACTTTTCGATTCTTTAAATATTTTTGAGAAACCAGTTTCACATAACAATTCATTTCTCGGACTTCGGACCTCGGAATTTGAGTCCGGGCACACACCCAAGTCTCATATTTTCTCTACGGACCCTCCGGGACTGTCGAATCATGAGTCTGGGTCCGTTTGCCCAAAGCATTAACTGGATTCAAGCTTAATCAGTTAAAACATCAAAATTTATTATCTTTCTCACAATTTCACATTTAAACTTTCCGGCTACGCGCCCGGACTGCGCACACAAGTCGAGGAAACCCCCAAGTGAGATTTTTCACGGCCTCAGAAATATAGAGTGAGTAGGAATACAGGTGATGACCCTTTGGGTCGTCACATGGCGGATCCCGACAAGTGGAAAGTAGCAAAGTCGACCCTATAGGTATCTACTATTCCCATGTTCCTGAGGACCTCGTGACAGTTGTCTAAATAATCTTGGGGATCCTCTGAAGATGCACCGCTGAAAGTGGTACTGAAGAGCTTGGTGAAACTTATCCAACCTCTACAAAGCCTCCAAAGACATAACTCATCTATCACCGGTCTGTGCTGCTGCTCGGCTGAAGAAGCGCTACGTGACCTCGCCATTAGCGAAAGGAAAAGAGTAGAGGTTTCAATTAAGCATTGAGAGAACAAAATTCAAGATAGAGAAGAATAGAAGTGAAACTTTTCCTAACTCCGTAGCCTCTAGAGGATAAATATAGACGTCTCCGTAACGATCCTTTAGACTCTACTAAGCTTGTCTGTGAGTTGTGAGACCTATGTAAGCTAGAGCTCTGATACCAACTTATCATGACCCGGATTTACCACCCTCGAGAGTCGTAATGGCGCCTACTAGTAAAAGCTAGGCAAGCCAAACAACAGAACTATTTACCTTGTTTCCATTTTTAGTCCGATAACAGTTAAGAGCCAACAATTAGATAACAACAAAATTGAATAAGCGGAAGGCTGCATTGTAAAGTTTTAGTAATACTACTTATACCAATCCATAACAAATCTACCTAAGACTGGTGTCACAACTTCACAGACTGTCTAGGAGTACTACCAATAAAGGTCTGAAAGAAATAAATACAACACTATCTTTGGAAATACATGAAAGAAATAGGAATAGTAGATAGAATGAGACGCCAAGGCCTGCGGATGCCTGCAGGACTACCGCGAGTCGCCTGATGAACAAGAAACAATAATCTGACTGCAGTCTGAAGACTATAGCACGGGGATCTGCACAAAAGGGTGTAAAGTGTAGTATTAGCACAACCGACCCCATGCGCTGGTAAGTGCTTATCCTAACCTCGGCGAAGTAGTGGCAAGGCTAGGACAAGACTACCAACTAAATTTGTGCAGTTAAAGCATATATATAGCAAGTAATAATAAAGTAAACTAGCAGTTAAAGAGGGAAAGGGGACATGCCGTGGGGGAATATCATTTACCTACAATAACTCAGGAGAAAAGCATAAAGAATAATTTAAAATTCGCAGCAGAAAGAATAAGGAAATAGTAACAAATCAATATCAACTTTTATTCTTTATTGTTGCAGCGCGCAACCAGATCCAAATCATAAAATACTATTGCAGCGTGCAACCCGATCCATGTCATATATCACTGTTGCGACGTGTAACCCGATCCAATCATAACATTGTTGTGGCGTGCAAGCCGATCCAAATATAATATTGTTGTGGCGTGCAACCCGATCCAAATATAATATTGTTGCGGCATGCAACCTAATCTAAATATAATATTATTACGACATGCAACCCGATCCCAATATACAATTCAACACCAATCACAAAGGAACCACGACAAGGGAACAACAATATCCTGGCAAGGGAATCAATAACATCATAATAAAATCAAGTAACAACAGAGAATCAGTAAATAAACGTAAAGGCCAACATAACTCAATTATCAGCAAGATTCAGGAAAATCAAGGACAAGTGCACGACATCACCCTTCGTACTTTAACACTCTCTTAACAAAACAATAATGACAAGAAATAAGGGCAAGGAAGTAAATAAAATCACAATAAAATCCGGGCAAGGAAACAACAGTACAACAATCAAATCCCAGTGAGGGAACAATATCAAAAATTCTTTTTTCTTTCCCTTTTAACATTTACTTCACAACTTACTTCACAATTTGGGACGATGCTCTATAAGGTTCAATTGCCAGTTATACTTCCACAATTCATTTTACAACTTGAGCCAACGCTCTTAAATATTCAAATACCAATATTACTTACACAAGCCTTGCTCAACAATAGAAATCATCACAGAAGGCATGAACAACACAAGCAGAGTCACATTAATCATAGTATAAGACTCACGGGCATGCTTGACAGCAACGTATAGATACTCGTCACGATGCCTATACGTCGTACTCAACAAATAAAATGTAAAGAATATGACACAACTCCTAATCTCTCAAGCTAAGGTCTGACCAAACACTTACCTCGATGCCACGAACACAATTCAAGCCTCAACTATCGCTTTACCTCTTAATTCCACCACCAACTCGCTCGTATCTAGCCACAAGATACTTAATTATATTAATAGATGCTAAATGAATCCATTCTAATGCTTTTAAATGAGTTTTCTAAAATTTTTCCCAAAAAGTCAAAAATTGACCCCGGCCCGCTTGGTTCAAACCCAAAATTCGGACCAAAACCCGATTACTCATTCAGCCGGAGCCTAGATATATAATTGGTTTTGGAATCCGACCTCAATTTGAGGTCTAAATCCCCCAAATCTCAATATTCTTAGGTTTTTCCTAAAATTCCCAATTCCTCCATGAAAACCCTAGATTCTAGGATGAAATTTGGTAAAACGAAGTTAAGGAGTAAAGAAAATGAGTAAGAAATTACTTACTAATATTTTGGAGAAGAAATGTTGTTTGAAAAATTGTCTCTTATGTTTTTTGGAGTTTTGAAAAATGAAAAATAACTGAAAATCCCGTTTAAATATACCCCTCTCAGAACCTCTATGCGGACCGCACAAGAAGGAGTGAAGCTGCGGAGTTCACAATGTTGACTGTAGTGACATGATTTAGTATTTTGGTCATAATTTTATCTAAATATGTCTAAATTATGATTTCATTATCTTTCTGGAAACTAGACACGAAGGGCTACAACTTTTGTTTTTGAATCATCTCAAAATTCCTTGTAGATCAAAAGATATAGACTTCCGAAATTAGACCAGTTAATCTGTGTGCACCGCCAAAAATTGTGTGCGGCCGCAAAGGCCCCTCCACGGTCAGCACAAAATTATTGCGTACCGCACTGGCGGGTTCAGAGATCTGCAGCATCTCTGAACCTGCAACAGCTATGTTTTAAGCCTAAAACATTCCGAAACCTACCTGAAACTAACCAAGCACTCGGGACTTAAAATCAAATGTGCATACTAATTCAAAAATATCATATGGACCTACTCGTGCGTTCACTTCATCAAAATAACATGTAAAACCATGAATAAACCTCAAAACTCATCATTTTCATCCAGAACACTTAAAGTTCATAACTCTTCAACCGGAAGTCCAACTCACGTCAAATAGACTCCATTCTTCACCAAATTTCACAATCATCATTCAAATACTATAACAAGTTTGTACCAGGCTCCGGAACAAAATACGGGCCCGATACCAATGGTTTCAAACATTAATTCTTTTCTTCATTTCTTTGATAATTCAGCAAAATAATTTCTTTGAAAAATTGATTACTAAGGCTTGGGACCTCGAAATTTATTTCTGGGCATGCGTCCAAGTCCCATATTTTACTGCAGACCTCCCGAGATCGTCGGAACACGGATCCGGGTCCGTTTGCTCAAAATATTGACCAAAGTCAACCAAAATCAAATTTTAACTCTAGACATTTTCTATTCCTTATCTTTTCACATAGAAGGCTTTTCGGATATAGGTCCGGACCACGCATGCAAATTCAGGTGAGGTAAAAGGGAGGTTTTTAGGCCTTGGAACACTGAATTTATTTTTAAAACAAGTGATGACCTTTTGGGTCATCACATCCTCACTTCTAAAACAACCGTTTGTCCTTGAATAACATAAACAGAAAGTGCCTTAGTCGGGAAAAAGATGGGGGTAACGGCTCCGCATTAAAGTCTACCCTGATGTTTGCAGGATAGCTTCCTGCTCCCTATGGATGAAAAGACGCAATCAGATATAGTAGTTAGGTTTCATGTTCTATGGTAATATGAAGCCTATATTTAATACGGCATTCATTCACCTTTTTTTTCGAGGGTCGGCCAACTAGCCAACCGTGTTCGAAACTTAATTAATAATTTTTTACACACAAAGTACATTTTTAATGTTAAAAAAAAATTTACTTTTCTACCTAGTTCGCAGTTATTTACTGAGAATTAGGTTAACGCAAATTTTTCCGTTAACGTAATTCGCAGTAATTTACTGCGAATTGCTGTCCATTTTTTTTAATTGTATTTCGCAGTAAATTACTGTGAATTACATGATTTTGTAGTAATTTACTGCGAAATACATCTTTAAATATATCGATCGTCTCCTTAACAGAGACATCCACCATTGTTACTGCGGTTGTACGAACAAGCTTAACAAGCAACCACATAAGCCCATATGTGAATTTGATGTATGGTTTGATGAAGATTGTAAAATCAAGTAATACAAAGAAGAAATTTATGATCTTCATTGTACTTGTACGAGGCAAGCGATACACGAGCGCCAAACGAATCAACAAATTGATGAGTTGAAGGCCAAACTCAATGAGGTAGAAGAAGAGAAAAAAAGGCTGGAAGACCCACTCGAGTGGTTGGAGAAAATTGTAGGAAGCGGATCGTGATTAAGCAGTGTCTTCTACGTGGTAAGTGTAGTGGTTTAAATTTATGTTTAAATTGTACGGCATTTTTATCTGTTGTTGTGTTTGTATCTTTACATTTATCGTTTTTATGTTTGTGTTTACCCGTTTTCAATAAAAATGTTGTTCAAATGCTGTTATAATTTGCCTTAAATAATGTGCATGTAAATCGTCGTATAATAATTAACAGTATTTACATAATGTACTATTTACAGAAATTACAAACTAAGTAAATCAATGCGTCCCGCAGCTAGTGTGCTTTAGTGTCGCTGTTGGCTTGAGTCGCATCCCCCATCGGTCGGGTACACTATCCAGATCATCGTCATCTAGCCGCCTCTTTATGAGAGGATGTGCAGCCGCATCGACACCGCAACTGGCAGGATCGGAAGAATATGCCGTAGGGCCGTCAACAACCTACAAAACAAGTTACAAATTAGCATATGAAAACTGTATTAGTTTTATATTTGTGTTAAGTAATAAATTATTTTCTCACCGTGGTCTCCTCAGCATCCTGGGTATATGCATCCGTGATGTGCTCATCACCTAATGTAGTTGCCTTGAAGATGGGCTGGGACGAAGAGTTCATAAGAAAATAAAAAATTAATCATTGATGACATATTAAGGAAAAGAAAACAAATTGAAATTTTAAAGTAATACAAACGTACCGTCGCCTGTGATACATGCACATGAACCGCCGGGGATAGGGAATAACTCAACCTGCGCCCGCCATCCACGTCACGGATCGGCCGATCGTCAGCTGCTGAAGATGGGCATGCGAAGTACTGATCTACATCCACGTCAAATGTACCCATGATCGACAACGCTCCTGACGGGGTGACCTGCGATACTGGCGAAGATAACTGAAGGCTATATGAAGGCATGCTACTGGAAGGCTCGTCTGCATGAGGCATATAACCCTGCTGATCATCTCGAAGCCCCTCAAGCCTAAGGGCCTCGTCCTGTCCCTCTGCAGGTGGGTCGACAGGTACCTCAATGCCACCGTGCTGACCACCTCCTCGTCGTCCCCCGCGAGCCCGTCTGGCACCCCTGGCTTGTGGGGCACCCCTCCCACGTGCGGCACCCCTGCCTCGTGGGACCGGCCTACCCCGCTCGTAAGCCTCTGGCGCTGCGTACTGATCCTCGTGGTGCAACCTCTCGGCATCTCTCGCCTGCAACAGTGTCAGGCGAGCCATCTGTTCTACCTGCCGGTCAACATCAACCAATTCAGGGTTGTCAGATTGCTGCTGCAACTGCTGTCCCATCAGGTAGAAGCGATGATGACCAATAGCCTGTGAAACATTTAAAGTAGTAATTAAATAATGCTATATCAATATTATAACATATTAACAAGCCAAAAAAACATACCAGTGCCTCGTGCCTCCCGACGTACGGTCTGTAACGGTCACCCAATACATGCATAGGGTTCCCGATCATCAGTCGAGTGTGACGGCGGTACCACTTAGGATATAGATGAATGGTGCCCTCCTGGAATATCGTAGGTGGTGGCGAAATACGCTCAGCACGCTTGTCCCAACCAACTAGCTGCTGCTGTAGCCACTCCATATACTGCTCGTCCATGTTGCCATGATCATCGCGCTAATAGTGAGTGGCAACCCATACAGGCTCCCTCGATATAGTCTGGGGCCGGCCAAACTGTCGAAGGACACGCTCCGTGGCATGATACTCAACATAATCCCAGAATATCATCGGGACGGGGGTGCTCCAAATAAGCCGGTCGACTGAGCAATAAGCTGGTAGCTCTGCAAGCAACTCGATGCTGTATGGCATCCAGATGAACTACCAAAAAATAATATAAATGTTAGTACACAAAACACAACTCAATTCGGAAAAACCAACTGTAGGTACATATTTACCTGTTCATCCACCAACATATCTAAGACATCCCTGAGGAGGGGGAGATTATGGTGAGATTCATTCCCTCGGTATAGCCAACGCCGCTTAATCCACCTGATAGCTAGAGGGAGAAATGGATAATGCTGACCGAGCGGAAGTGCTGGTATAGGTGGATGCAACGGCATGATCTGCTGCCAGGACCAAACCTAATATAAAATGTTGATGTAATATTTATGTGTCATTTAACGATATCGAATTTGAAGTAAAGAACAAAGTATTCGAAAATTTTGTCACCTGTAGGAGGGGGAGAAAACCGCCTATATCAACCGCTGGACCCATGCTCGCCCGGCACATGCTCTTATATAGGTACGCCAGCACAGTAGCACCCCAACTGTACTGGGATACCTGACCCAGGTCTACTAGATGATGAATGAACCGTATGCTCACTTTACTTCCCGAAGTGTCCGAGAATAAGACACACCCGAAGAGCAAGAGCAACACACAACGTGTGTACCTGGATATCCAGAGATCCTCCATCTGATGGGTAATATCAGGGTGCAAATCCGCCATATAATCACTGATGGCTGATAACGCAACGCGAACGCCCCCTACCGACCCTCAGGTCTAAAACCAGTCCACTGCCCTACCAGCTCTGCCAACTGTGCACGTGACGCTCCTCTAATGTAGTCGGGCAATGTCAAGGCGCGTCCATCTATACGCAGTACGTATAGCACCTCGACATCCTCCAGTGTGACAGTGGCCTCTCCTGTGGGCAAATGAAAAGTATGCGTCTCCGATCGCCACCACTCTACTAAGGCCGTGATGAGCGACCAATCTAGCTGCATCCGTCCTAGCTCAAAAATGGTATATAATCTCGTATCCTGCAGGATGTGTACTACGCGCTCGTGTAAAGGATGGCCAGCAATAAAATCCCAAAGATCATCAGGTCTTCTAGGCCGGAGAGCCTGGTCCGATAGCTGTCTCTCCCACACATATGAGAACCTATGGTCGCCCTGCAACACTAATAGCCGATCCTCTGCAGGCCCGGGATGCGCAGGCGGAGGATAGGCCATGATGTCTACTATAATTTAAACAAAATTAATTAGTTGTGTTAGTTTAATAAATTAACTAACTAAATATGATTAAATTAAAAATTAGGATCTTGTTTAGTGTTTGTACTAGTTCTACTGTTTGGATCTTTATGTTTGTAGTGTTTGTGTTTTGGAATTCGTAGTATAATACTACGTATTGTTGAGTTGTCATGTCATTTT
>MU702849.1:109946-124475 GCA_026770625.1 Nicotiana glauca | reverse complement strand
TATATATATATATATATATATATATATATATATATATATATACACACACACACACACACACACACACACACACTTATACTTGTAAAACTAAAAATATTTTGTAATGAGATTACCAATCTCAAATAATAGGCTGCAAAACTAATAGAACCTCCGGTATGCAACGGTCCACCCTTAGTAGAAGCTCTGTTTAATTTTGTCTGTTCTCTCTTCTTCAACTCGAGGGTGTTCTACTTCTCCAAGAGCTAATTCCAGATATCTACACGTATCCAATCAGGCCTAGTGCCACCTCTACAAGCAATATGACGTGAATCTGTTATCCGCTTCTGTGCTCTCTTCTCGAAGTTCTCATTCACCAAAATTTCATGTGACAATTGTCATACACACCTAGCCTGCAAAAAGGAATAAATAATATCAGACAAATGAGAATAACTATTAATAAAAATTAATTTATTTTTGCCTTAAATGGTTGCTACATATTTATTCTGATCTAGTACGGTATCTGTCTCCAGGAATTTAATGGCTCATGAAAAAATGGCTTCATAGATTCCATCACCACATGCATGACCTAATAGGATGGCAAAAAACTGTATTAAATTATATATATATATATATAATCATTAAATTCATTATATGCAAAATTATATTGAAATATGTTAAAAGGAAATTGAACAAAAACTCACCCATTTCCATGGGGAACGATATTCAGCCGATGAAGAGAATCATATAGTACAGTCCTTCCAGTACAATGTCTCACGGTATCAATAACTGTAGAAGTATTGGTAGATAGGGATGCAGCTGCGTGAGAGCCTCTAATATCCAAGTTAGATATACTTGGAGTGAATGATGATGGATGTTCTAATTGAGTGGGCGATTTGTATGGCACAAAAGATGAACCACCATGCTTGCTACTATAATGGCTCGGGGATGCAATCGGTGGTGAGCCATCGAACTGAATAGCAAGATCATACGGAGAAAAATATGGGAAATGAGTCGTGGGTATAAAGTTAATGGTGGTCGAAGCAGATCCACCATGAGAAGGCATGGAGTAATATTGAAGTGAGATAGACGGGGAAGGGTGTAACAATCCGACTGGTCATTTTGAGCAATTGCATTTGGTTCGGCAGTTTGAGGTCATGAGTAGCTTCACATAGTGAATTATGGCTTGCATGCATCATCGGCTCGGGTTTTTGAGTGGTTCATAAATGATTTTAAGGAGTGACTCTCATTTGAGAAGCTCGAAGTTGAAAGAATTGACCAAGGTTTGACTTTTGAATTTTTGATCTTGGACAAGAGTTTTGATGGTTCCGGTATGTCCGAATGGTGATTCTGGACTTGGGAGAATGCTCGGATTAGCATTTAGATGTTTGGGTTTCAACATCATTTAGCGGAAGCTGCAATTTAAAGGTTCAGAATTTTCCTAAGTTTGACTATGGTTTGGCTTTAAGGCTATCTGGTTTGAATTTTGGTTTCGGAACTTGGAATAGGTCCGCTTCGCCATATGGAACTTGCATGCAAAATTCGATGTCATTTAGAGTTAATTTGGAATGGTTCAAACACTTGGTTGTTGTTCTTGACGTTCATTATGATTTTTATGCATTTTGGCGTCTGATTCATGCTTTTAGAGGCTAATTTGATATTTTGATCGTGCGAGCAAGTTCATATTATATTTTTGGACTTGGTTTGGAGCTTTGGGGGATCGGGTGAGCTTTAGATTAGTTTCAGAATATTTTGTTAAAACATATGTGTGCAGGTACTTGTTCCATCGCATTTGCGATGATTTTATCGCAAATGCGACTATTGCATTTTGCGAAGCGGACCTCGTATTTGCAAACCTGGGTTGCTGAGGAAGAATTCACATTTGAGAATAAATCCCTCACATTTGCGAAATGTTGTTGTTCGCTTTTGCTAAGATTCTTGTATCTTTTGCGAAGAATCTATGTTTCTCATTTGCGATGAATTTTGTCGCAAATGCGACCTTAGGAGAAACTCTCATTTTTTGCTTTTGTGATTAAATGCTCGTTTTTGCGAGGTTCGCATTTGCGAACCCCATGTCGCAAATACGACATCTGCAACTTGAATATAGTTATGTATTCTGAGACTTAGCTTCATTTTGATATAATTTGAACTCTAGCCTCGGTGGGGACAATTTTGTGGAGGTATTTCATACCAAACTATTGGGTAAGTAATTCTAATCAACTTTCAATTATATTTCGTGATTATACATTGGATTTAACATCAAATTCATGAGAATCTAAGAGATAAATTTGGAGATTATGTCAAAGTTTTGAAAAATAATTTTTTTGGATTTGAGAGTCAAATTGTACTCGGATTTGGAAACAAAACACGTATATGGACTCATGAGGCTCTGGATAGTAAAGACTACCCTTGGATCGAGGTTTTGACTGGGCGTGCTCGGGATTGACTTTTGTTGACATTTTAGAAATTATACAAAAATCATAGCTTTGTTAATTGAAATTGATTTCTCTTGTATTGCTTGATGTATTTAAGTCGTCTTTGGCTAGATTGAGCATCCCGTAGGTGAATTTGTAAAGAAAAGGAAATTTGAGTATTGATTTGGCCAAATTGAAGTAAGTATCTTGCTTAACCTTTTGTGGGAAAAACTACCCCTTAGGGTTTGTGATGATTGTGTTGTTCGTGTTATGTTAGAGCCTTGTATGTGAGGTGACGAGTGGGTACATGGCCTATATGTAATATTTGACCGGTTTCAAGTATCCAAACACTATCCATGCATTTAATTGAAGTGTCATAACCGTATTATCTTTCATTGTTAATCTACTCTTACATGCTCTATTTGACGTTGTTAGTACATGTTCTTTCTCTTACATGTTATTTTGCACTTATATGCTTTAGTTGAAGTTGTTTCCTTCTTATTGTTTTGTGCCCTCATAATTGTTGAGTTCCTTCCTTGACTCTGTGCTTATCTACTATTTAATTATTGTAATTGCACACCTTAGTTGTCACATGCTTCATTTGTCCTGCTGCTTTCGTAAAATTTATTGCGTTCCGTGAATTTTACGTTGTTCCTTTATTGTCTTGTACTCATGCCCTCTAAGTGTAGAAATTTTTTGTAAATTGAGTGTTGGATTGTTGTTGTTAATATAAATTGCTTGTGGATTGGATTGCACGCCACAACATGTGAAATACGAGAGGATTGATATGGTGAAATAAGGGAGGATTATGATATTGACTCTGATTATATGGTGGGATTGGGTTGCGCTGCTACATATTATATTTATTATTATTGATATTTACGGATGAAATAAGGAAGGAATGTGTTTGTATGATGGCATCGGATTGCGTGCCGCAATATAGTTTACTAATTTTATTGATATTTACGGGTTAAATAAGTGAGGAATGTGTCTGTACGGTGGGAAGGGGTTGTCCGCTGCAACAAATTGGGTGTGTTTTATTCATTGTTGTAATATTTTATCTTTCGTCATTTAGCATATGAAAGTTTTAGAACTCATATTATTGGATTTACTGATTTCGAGGATTGAGTTGTTTTTATTATTTTACCGCTTTTCGTCATTCCCTGCTTTTCTTTCCTATCACTATTATTTCGGTGAGTTGATTTTCAAGACGAATTTACTATGCTGAGTCATTATCTCATACCTCGGGATTTATTAGTTACATAACTGTTTTAAATAAAAGAACTAATAACATGCTTACCTTATGTGAATCTTATGTTAAAACTTGTCATTTCATTCGGCACTTTACTATTTTTAATAGTCGTCATGTTTCACTTTAATCAATTTCTCAACTTAATGTCCTTATCCTATATGATGTTTCTACTTTATTTAAAAAGGAATTGTTATTATATTTTAGTTTATTAAATTCTATATTCAATTTAGTAGCTTGTCCAATGCTTTATTTTATTTGAATATGGTTATTTTCTTCACCCGAATGATTTTTAAAATAAACTCATTTTCTCAGTGATTTGCTACTTGGCTCAGAAACTGAAATTTTAATTAATTGTATATGAGTAGATCCCTCGAATATTATTTATTAGTATTTGACACGGACACTGCGTACGTGGTAGCACGCGAATTTTGCTGTGCGAAAGTAATTTGGAAAATGTGGGCATAAGGTGTCATGTGTGTAAGTTTGGAAGTTATGACTTATGATCTGAGATTAGGAGATTGGTAGCTGGAGTAATTCTTGTTGAAATTCGTCTCATCTACTTGAACACATTTATATTTCATCAGTACCCCGACTATGTTGAGTTGTCATCGTCTCATCTACTTGAACACATTTATATTTCATCAGTACCCCGACTATGTTGTTGCTTAATTACTTGGTTATTCCTCGTTGCCATCAGTGCTCTCCTTATCATCACTGCCGCGCCCCTTTTTTCTCACGAAATTGGGTTTCGACGCGTGACAAATCTTTTAAAGGAAGGATGTTAAAATAGAGAGTCGCCACCTAATAGATTAAGGTGCGTTAGGACACCTATTTGCAAATAACTCTGTTTAACCAGTTTGTATTACCAAAGATCGGGTTTAAGGGCTCGAAATTACCTCGAAGAGAAGGTGTTAGGTACTCTTTGAGGTCTACAACTGTGGATCCCGTCCAAACTCAACTATATGAATTAGCCTATGTTATCAAGGATAAGAAATAAGGGATTACTAAATGTGAATAAACAATTGAAAGACAAATGGGGGGGGGGGGAATCCTATATTTTTTAGCTTAAAGGATCTCCCCATGCAACATAAATAATACATCGTAACTCCCTCGCGATGGGGTGTTACTCATATTATTCAGCAGGCATAGACTATCATCTCCTGCTACCCAATTACTATCTTTAAGTTATTTACTTAAAGTGCACTAGTCAATTCTAAGTCGTGTCTTGCGCGTGCACTACCCGTCCCATGCTTATAATCCAGGAGGCATTTGGACTTCAATCTCAGGGTGGTTCTAGAATTTAACTTAGGCTACTCAAAGGTGTCAAAAACTAGGCAACATGAAAAACACATTGGACTTTCACTTATAAGCAAATAAGTGCTCAAGTTGTCCTCCGTAATTAGGCAACAAATGCACGTAAGTCAGATTAACTCAGACATGCAACTTTTAATAAGTTAAGATTACAAAAACCTATAGGCAGGATCTCTATATGAATCTAGATTTAATGAGCGGGCAATTTATAACCTCTGAAACCTACATAGTTGCTTATTAATTACAGGTATAAAAAATTAAATCTATAGGCATGATATCTAGGCGTTTGATGCAGTAACTAATAGTGATAATTACAGGATCACATTTAGAATTGGTTGAGTGAGTCCTATAGTCATGGTTTCTAGTGGGGATAATTAGCACAATGTTGAATGCGAGTGAATCGATTAGTTAACTAATTCAAATTCTATAGGCGCGGGTTCTGTACTTAAACTGATTTTTAGATCCTATAGGCATGATTTCTACACTTAAAACTGATTTTAGATCCTATATGCATGATCTCTAAATCTGACTTTTGTTCTAATAGGCATGATTACTACGATCAAAACTGTTCTTTTAGATCCTATAGACATGATTTCTAACAAGCAGGTGTAGAGAATATTTTAACCAAATAAAGGACCTATAGGCAGGATTTCTACTGGAAAATAATACGTTTTGAACAAGGATCGAGTACCTACAGGCATGATTTCTATAATAACTGAAAAGTAGCATGTTTTGAGCAAAGACATATTACCTATAGGTATGATTTTCTAGCACATCAGAACTGAGCATATTTGAACATAATAGCACATTCTAACTAAGTGATGAGCCTATAGGCAGGATTTCTATTCATTTCAGTACAAGTATAGGAAAAAGGCCCTTCCCCAATTTCACTAGTACCCCAAAATTATTATTATAAATAATTATTACAGACCATAATTTAATATAATAAATTAAAGAATAAGTATAATTATAGGGAGCCTACAGCAGGACCAAATACACCTGGACAGGCCAGGCCTTCAACAACTCCAAAATTCATGTTCATAGATACAAAATAACCAGTTGTTGAGTAATTCACCCGTATATTAAGGCAGAACCCAAGTCCCTAGTATGTCAGAGTTCCCAAGGGTTTCACATGAACCCACGGAAGTGCTCACACTAGAAAGATTGATCAGAAGCAGTTTAGGAAAAAGACTAGAGACCAGGTCCTGGTGCGTTAGAGTTAACAAAGGTCTCACATGAACCTCGAGCAGTGCTCAAACTAGGAGAGCAGAAGGACAAAACCTAAATATCTTTCATCCGGCGAAGAATAAGAATTCAGAAGGACCAGATAGTAAAGGAGTAGAATGGAATCAAGGGATTTCACTTAAGGACAGAGTCCAAATTGAAAATATACACACAAATAACAGACATACTTGAACATAGGCAGACTTAGTCAAGTTTTTAGGAAATGAAGTTAATTAAAAGTCACAAAAAATAGATTTATAGTGATAAAAAAGGATCCAGATTAGGCTAAGTGCAGAAACAAGTGTCATAAGAAGAAACCAATTAGCAACAAATCATGACATGTTAGGAACTAATTAGGGCAGTTACTAGAGGTGTCAAAATACGATGAAACAAGATCAAATAGGCTACATTATAGTAGATTCAGCAAGCAGACTTGTAATTCTATTAATGTATACATCTATACATGGTTAACTAGCCCATAGAAGGAGATATGAGAACATGTTCGAAGAGCAAGATTATAACAGAATTAAACTTAAAGAGATAGCTATCAGTGACATATGGCTAAGTAGAATTGAACTAAAAAACTCACAGTAGATTTAGTCATGTCTCAGATGTAATAGCATTTAGGATAGCATAGTTTAATTGAAGTAACACGTAAATGAAATGACAGATAATCAGAATGAAATGGTAAAAGGCATGGTAACTCTCCAGTTAAGATCAAGCAAGGCGGAAGCAATTCAACAGTATGGTAAATATCACCAAACAAGAGCAAGAACTTGGAAATTTATGGCCTTGGCTTCAGCCGGTCAGGAATCAGAATATAGAACAAGATTATTCAAGAGTGGAAAAACACAGCCTTAGTTTTGTGTTCTTAAGGATTTTTCAAACTGAATCAAAGGGGAGTGGGGTGGGGGTGGGGGTAGGGGGTTTAAATAGTATAGAAATTAAACACATAAATATGGAAAATATTAGTCAAACACTAGAAAGGCAAGCATTTAAATCAGTAAGGAAGGAAAATTTTAAAACCCTAATTTTTTGGTAAAATACACAAACCGGAAAAAAATAAAGGCAAAAGAATCACATATTGCACAAGATGAACATAGACAGGAATATTATTAAAAAATATCACAGAATCGAACTAGATTTGGTTCGATTAAAAAGGATCTGAAACCCTAATTTAGGGTAAGTAAAAAAATGTACAGAAATAGATAGATTTGAATAATGGCGAGATAATAATCAAAATCAAAGCTTGAACCAGTTTTGATTCGAATCAAAAAAGATTTGTAAACCCTAACCTTAAGGTTAAGTACGAATCAACAAGATATGAACAAATCGGACTCACATGGTGCAAAATAAGCGTGTATGGATTCAATATCGTTCAGATTCAAGAGACGAAAGTCAAATAGGACAGAATCAAGGTAAGAGTACTTGCCATGTTTAGGCAAGTACTAGGTAATAACGTAGAGAATCACTCAATAATGGAAACATATCGAAATGGTAAGTGAATGGGAAGAAAATCCCATTAGAAAAGGGACTAGGAGAGGGGTTTTTTTTAGGCGGCAGGCTAGGGTTCTTTAAGGGGGAGAGAGTGGAGAGATAGCGGGTTTGGAGGAATGAGGTTAGGTTTTGGGAGACGGGTGATATACGAAAATGCAGGGAACGTTTGTGAGCCGTTGATTATTTTGATCAACGGCTGGGGTTTAGGCAGGAATTGGGTCGGGTTTGATAAGTGGGTGAGGGTACTGGGCTAATGGGGTTGGGCTTGGGGTAATAGGGCTGTGTTTGGGTAGTTTAGGTTTGAAATTAATTATGAAACTAGGGCCAAATTTTAAATACTCAATTTAAACAAATAAAGTTTATCCTTGAATAGGTTATCACTATAAGAAAAGATCAAGATGAGTGCACAATTGAAAACTTTGAAGAGTAATCCACTGTAGGCCATCAGTTTTCAATAGCTAGTACTATTCATGGTGGAAAGAGTGGATGAGAGATCATTTAAAAATAGAAGATTATGAGTTATGGGACATAATCACTGACGGTCCATTTTCAACACTAAAGAAAAATTTCCAAGGTGAGGATGTTCCAAAAACAAAGCAGATTGCAATGAGATCTGAAAAAGTAGGAAAAAAATGATCAATCCAACAATGGCGGAGCTAGGATTTTCATCACGGGAGGTCAAAATATAAAAAAATAAACTTATCAAGAAGTCAAGAGGTGTCAATACATAGAATTAGCTAACTACATAGTGTATTTTTTCAATAAAGGAGTGTCGATTGACACCTCTTAAGTGCATGTGGCTCCGCTACTCAAAGCCAAGAAATGGCTAATCTGTGGACCTGAACTGGGTGAGTGCAACTGAATCCAAGGTTGTTCTATTGCTAAATAAATATGGGACACACTAAAAGTGTCTCATGAAGAAAAAAGTCAAGTGAAAGATCTAGAGGAACTTTGCTATTTTCGTAATATGAAAACTTTTCCATGAAGGATGGAGAAATCATTCAGGAGATATATACAAGGTTCACTACTTTGATAAATGAGTTAAGGTCTCTTGGAATAATTCTCACTGAAGAAGAAGAGGTTGAGAAAATCCTATTAAAATCTTAAAACCTATGAGTTGAGAAGACAAACCATGAAGATAGATGCACCTAAGAAAGAAAAGAGTCTGGCACTCAAAATCATTGAATGTTCTGATTTGGAAGATGATGAAATAGAAATGATCACCAAAGAATTTAAGAAGTACCTAAAGAGGGAAAAGGTTCTTCAAGAATACAAATTAATGTTTTAAGCTTTAATACCACACAAAATGGGGTTGATTTGTATGGTCTCTGATTTTCACGTGCACTAGGTTATCGAAATACATGTCTCTTTGATGTGTTCTTTATGCTACAGTTGCGAAATAAATAATGCAGAAAGTAAAGAACATAGTATTTTTACATGAAAAACACTCGACTCAAAAGGTGAATCCAAGTATTTTTACAAGCCGATATGTCTAATGACTTCTTACAAAAGTAGGCAGTATCCAAGTCCTTTGCAAGATGAGAGTCGACAAAATGGGGTGGACTTGGAAGTAATTTTGCAGTCTGCTTGCGTGGTTGGCAAAAAGACTCCTTGTTTGCATTTGTTGCCAGGAGATGAGCAACTTGGTTCCCTTCCCGGAAGTTATGCCGCAGGGACAGGTCCTTCTGCTGGAGTATCAATAACCTGCATGCATGAACAGTATTAGCCATAATGAAATGATCATTCTTGAGAGCATGGAGTGCATCAGTTGAGTCTGTTTCGATTTCTAGTGGAAATAGATTAAGCTGGGTTGCTATTTTCACGCCTTCGTGGATAGCCTGGAGTTCTGCATGAAGAGGTGGCATTGCCTTGTCCATTTTTGGATAACCTAAAACCCATTTTCCTTTACTGTTGCGAAAAACTCCCCCATTACCAACTTTGTTACTGACATTTTTAAAAGCACCATCCATATTAAGTTTATACCAGCCGTGAAATTGTCAGTCTTAAACGTGTTTTTACTATTGATGGAAACATCATCTACATGTGCTCTTACCCCCAAGGGGAAGGGGCAAACGATAGTCACATTGCCAAGTCAAACCTACATTATGCTAAAAGGGCTGGTAGCTCACTGTAACAATTGACCACCTCCATTGTCTCCTTGTGACATGATATATTTTGCAGAATTCCTTGGCATATGTTTTTACCAGTAGTCTATGCAACCCATCATTTTCACACCAATTTAACGCCATGACTATTGTCACAGCCTCATTCAAAATGGTTATTTTCTTCCCTTAAATTGGTTGCTTAAGCCAACGGCGGACCCATAGTGTAATATGTAATTAACATAAATCAAATAGTTTTTACCCAAATTTATATATATATATATATATATATAAATATTTGATTGGTGAATTTAATTAGCATTGTATATTAAGTAGAGATTGGTATTAGAACATATAAATATTTAATCTTGGATCTGCCTTTTATTTCAGCATACAAGAGATTCCTAAGGCGATTACGCACAATAAAACAAGCACTGGTTATTCCTGGGTTGCCCGTATGGAGGTTTCAACTGTGTGACATTTAACCCATTGGATAGGTCTTTCCTATTTGACTTTTGAATACCTTACCTTCCAATAATACCATTTCCAAAGTTTATTTCAGCCATGATAAGCCATTTCATTCACTTGTATATATATATATATATATATATATAAAGGAACAAAGGGAACTTTTTCTTCATCGTCTCAGTTTGTCATGCCATTATTTCTTCAGAAAAAAAGTTTAATTACCGCAACCACCATTGACGGCGATCACTTGATCTTACTTTGAAGAAATCATACACGATGACTTCTTGATAGATATCAGTAAAATGATGAGAACATGCAATATGGTGCATTATTGAGATAATTTCTGCATAATGGACAAGTCATACGTCCATAACCAAGCCATCTATCAAGACAAACTGTGTGAAAAAGATGATTGCATCTCAGCTCTCTAACTTCTTCTCCTTCTTCTATTTTGCACAGACAAACTGCACATTCAGCTGAATCCAATAATGACCCTGATTCAGCTTCAAAAATCCTAAAACCAAGCTCATCATGTGCACTAGAATTTTCTGAAATTGTGTTGATGTTATAGGGATGAGAGGAAGATTGAAAGAGGAGGAAATCCCAAATCCATTTTAACTTAGTCGCAGTAGAATATACAAAGTTTAGTACCTTTGATCGTGGAAACATTGGCATCATTTTCAGGAGATGGGTACAGATGACGAGAATAAGGAAGAAAAACTTGAAAACAAGATTGGTTTATGTAAAGGGGGAAGGATGAGCTCTATATATTACTCCATACAGGAGGGATAGCATAGGGACTATGTCACGCCCCGAACCTGGGCCTGGACTCACACGGCACTCGGTGCCTGACTAGATATTACCGACCGAACCAACTGGCTGGCTGAATTAACATGTGATATCATAACATACTAAATGCGGAAGATAAACTAACACATGCTGATATACTGAAAGCCTGAATGATAAAAATCAAAGTGTGGAAACACTAATACAATGTGAAACATGTCTGTAACCAACACTGCTTAGCACAAAAAGCTTGTGACTCTGTCTAATTGATACTCTAGTCTATGAAGCCTCTAATGAAGTACTGAAAACACTGAATGTCTGAAAATACTGAAGACTGTAAGATAATGATTATGCCCCGAACGAACTGACGATCACCAAATAGCTGATACGAGAATCCTAACCTTCTGAATCGTCAACCTGTAAATCATTACCTGCATCGTGAGATGTAGGTCTCGGGCAAAAGGGACGTCAGTATATTTGAATTGCACTGGTATGTAAAGCAACTGAAAAAAAGAATTATAAATATTGAAACTGAAACTAAGCTGATACCTTAAAATTGATAATTGATAACTGAAATGATAACTATTGAAACTGAAACTGAAACTGAAATGATAACTGATAATTGAACTAATGATTGGTAACTTAAATGATAACTGATAACTGAAATGATAAATAATAATTGAATTGAACAAAGGAAGTAAGGATATGAATACTCCCTCTTTTGAATGATGAACAACATGTTTATCTGAATAAGCTACGGCATCAGATCCAATATATATGTGATGACCCGCCCGTCGTCACGTGAGTTACCGCCCCGTTTCCCCCTTATTGTGTTGCTTCATGTTTCAATATCGGTATTAGAGTTGATCGGATAAAGTTGGTTTGGTTTTTGGATGAAAATGAGGCAATTAGCCTCTTAGAAGGAAGGTTGTTGTAGAAAAGTCAACAGAAAGTTGACTATGTGGTTGGAAGGCTCGGATGTGAATTCCAGTGGTTCAGTTAGTTTCGGGGGATGATTTGTGACTTAGGAGTGTGATCGGAATCGAATTTGGAGGTCCGGTGTAGAAATAGGCTTGAATTGGCGAAGTTGGAAATTTGGCGAATTCCGGTTGGTAGGTGAGATTTTGATCCGTGGGTCGGAATGGAATTCCGAGAGTTGCAGTAGCTTCGTTAGGTGATTTTGGATATGTCTGCAAATTTTCAGGTCATTCAGATGTCGCTTGGTCGGGTTTTTGATCGAATGTGAGCTTCGAAAATTTTAGTTAATCTTATGCTTGAAGCCATTGTAATTTGGTGATTTTTTGTGTTAACGGTAGTATTTTGATAATTGGAACAAGTTTGAATAACGTTATAAGATGTATTGGTATTTTTGGTTGAGGTCCCGGGGGCCTCGGGTTGAATTCGGGTGGTTGAACGAGAGAATTTGAAGTTTGAAAGTTTGCTGGTTTTGGTTGCAGCAGATATTTCCGCATCTGCGGATGGGAAACTGCAGATGCGGCTTCGCAGAAGCGGAAAAATATTCGCAGGTGCGAATTGGTGTGAGCCCGGCAAGTTCCGCAGAAGCGAAATTTTATTCGCTTGTGCGAGTCCGCAGAAGCGGACTACTAACCGCAGAAGCGGTCTTTGGCGACTTGAAGGAAACCGCAGAAGCAGACAATTTCCGCAGGAGCGGAAGTCGCGTAAGCGACAATTGCACCGCAGAAGCGAAAATGCTGGGTGTTTAATGAAACAGTGGAGTTCGAATTTCAGAAGTTAGAAAAATATTTTGGGACTTCGGGAGAGGCGATTTTGGGCAATATTTGAGAGATTTCGAAGGGATTCCATCAGGTATGAACTTGTAGTCTCAAATAATGTTGTTATGGTATAAAAACAAGGATTAAACACTGAAAATTCAAGGAATTTAAGGGTAAAAATAGTGGTTAGGTCTTAAAGTCTAAGAGAGCCCAAATTGACGATTTGAGGGGTCAAATTGACTCCGATTCTTGTGTATTTTATATGTACAGACTCGTGGTGAGACGAGAATTTTGAGAAGTGGGCCCGGGGCTTGGGTATTGCCAACTTCATGGTTTTTGTTATTTTTCGAGTCTTTTCGATTGGGTTGTGGTTTATTGGTCTATTGTGACGTATCCCTTATGGTTTTGATCAGATTCTATACGCGAGGAGGTAGATACTAGAGGGAAAGGCTTGGCGAGCTAGATTATCGGCCGGCTAGAGGTGAGTAATTCTTGTAAATGATATTCTGAGGGTTTAAAACCCCGAATTTGCACATCTTAGTGCTGTGTTGAGGTGACTTGCACGCTGGACCTGAGCGTGGGGTAGAGCACCGTTGGGGATCGTGACATGGTCCGTCCCGGTTGTTGATTTTTACCATGTAATTGTAAATGATTTGTTGTTATCATTATGACTTGGGCTCATAGCCATACTTGGGGATTATTGTCAATTGTTTGAACTCTTTATGAACTATCATCACTGTTTCCCCTTACTATTTGAAATATTATTTGAACTCAGTCCATGTGATTTACACTGTTTCATGAACTCAGCTATATTTTACTCAACTTGGAGATTTAACTGATATTTGAACTATTGTTGAGCTGAGTATTGTTGTTTTACTGATGTCCGAGAGGCTTTTTGACTATTTTTGGACTGATTGAGGCCGAGGGCCATATGTGAGGGCATGAAGAGTGATGTAAGGAGGCTTTCAGGCCTCGAGTGTTATGTGAGGAGGCTTTCAGGCCTCGAGTGTATTGTGAGCAGGCTTTCAGGCCTCGTGTTGATATTATTCAGGCTTTCAGGCCTTATTGATAGCGCTTGGGCTGAAGGAGCCCCTCCGGAGTCTGCACACCCACAGTGAGCGCGGGGTACCCCTTTGATATGAACAGTGGTAACAATGACACTGTTGTATGTGTTTCGGTCAGGTAACAATGACTGACCAGTCAGGTAACAATGACTGACTAGTGGTAACAATGACACTGAAACACACTTTGGTCAGGTAACAATGGCTGACCGGTCAAGTAACAATGGCTGACCTTCACACTTTGGTCAGGTAACAATGGCTGATCGGTCAGGTAACAATGGCTGACCTTACTTGTGAAATCTTATTTATTTGATTCCTTTCAAGAGAATGTTTTGCTATGTTTTCATGAATTCTACTGTTATTGGTTTACTGCTCAGGATAGCATTATTTGTGCCTTTTTTTGGGATTTTATACTTTCAGTGTTATTTACTTTTATTACCACTGAGTTGGAAGTACTCACTTTACTCCTTGCACCATGTGTGTAAATCTAGGTCCTTCTTCACAAGCTGAGTAGACATTCAGTGATCAGCAGGCTTGCTTATTCAGGAGAGTTGAGGTAGCTGCATGGCGTTCGCAGCCGTTGACTTTTCCTCTTATCCTTGTCTTTTATATTCCGCACTATCAGACATTTAGACAGTTTATGTAGTAGGATATTATTCTATTCTATAGAGGCTCATATTCGTGACACCGGGTCCTAGTTGGGCT